>JAJPGS010000248.1:0-148356 GCA_028654335.1 Alnus rubra
ATATATATATATATATATATATATTTATTATTATATATATAATCTATATATATATATATATTTATATATATATCCATTTTTCGTTTTTTATATATATATATCTATATATAATCTATATATTAAATATATATATATATAATCTATATATTAAATATATATATTATATATTATATATATAATCTATATATTAATATATATATATATATCTATATATTATATATATATTAAATATATATATATATAATCTATATATAAATATATATATATATATATATATATATATTATATATATATATACTTTTGTATTTGTAAACACAAACACAAACCCTAATCCGACCCTAAGTGTATGTAATATATATAGTGTTAAGGTTTACGTAAACTCTAACCCATAAAACTAAACCCTAAACGGTAACCCTAAAACTAATTCTTAAACCTTAAGTCTGTGTTAAGTTTCATATATATATATAGGTCCTATATATATATAGGGTTAGGGTTTTATTAGATTACTATTCCATTAACGTAAATCCTAATTAGAGTTAGGGTTTACTTATAAGTATACCATATATATTTAAAGTACTCAACACGTAAAACGTAAATATACTATAAACATATTGCACGTAGCCCATACCCCTAACACTATGTCTATATACTATATATAGTCATAAACCCTAACCCTAAGTGTATGTACTTTGTTATGTTGCATATTTTTATTTTTGTTCCTCGCCGTATAATTTTGCATATATTTGTAGCCCAAATTTGGGTATATACAACGTTATTATATATATCTATAAACTCTAACCCTAAGTGTATATATATACTATATATAGCTATACACAATATAGGTATATAAGTATACTATATATATATATATATAGCCATAAACACCAATGTTAGGGTGTATACAAGTAACTATAAAGGTATATAGTTTCGGCACGCCGTTTACATGCATGCATGCATGCATATATTATATATATGTATGTACATAATATGACAAGATAGTTTTGAAATACAAATACAAACACAGACACATGCAACCCTAAGTGTATGTAATGTACATTCTTGCTAAACCCTAAGTCATAAAACTAAACCGTAAACTATAAATTAAAACTAAATCCTAACCCTAAGTATATATATATATATATATACTATACTATACTAAACACTGACCATAAAATTGAACCCTAAAACCCATAATCTTAACCCAAATCTTAAGTGTATGTACCATATATATGTAAGCCATAAACCCTAACCCTAAATATATATACTATATGTATAGTGATAAACCCTAACTCTAGGATAAAATGATAGTTCGAACCAAGTTTTGAACATTGAACTCGATCAAATGATAGAGGCATGCAATTTTATACTTGTGTAAGGTATGCCATAATGATCGGGACCACAAGGCGAACACATTTAGATGGATGTTCAACGAACCCTAACCCTGAGAGTATGTACTACATATACAATAAATTAAGTCCTAACGCATAAACCATATTCAAGAAACTCAACTTGCATGTAAACCCTAAAACATAACTATAAGTATGTGTAGCACAAATTTATTGTTGGGGTATATAATAGGAATTTTTAATATAAATAAATTTAAAAAAATTTAAATACAAGTATTGTATAAAACTAATTAGTTTATATACTCTAATTTGGTATAGGGTACATAGCAATTTTATACTCCAATTTTTTTGTTTTTGTTTTTTTTTTTTTTTTTTTTTTTAAAAAAAAAAAGGAATTCCAAAAAAATGTTTTTCAGTTAGCCACGTGTATTAAATTACACGTGTCTGCCAGATGGCAGCGTGGAATTTATACACGCTGCCAATTAGCAGGGTGTATAAAATACACGCTGCCATCTGGCAGCGTGTAATCTCTACACGCGGCCATATGGCAGCGTGTAATTTATACACGCGGCCATATGGCAGCGTGTACTTATACACGCGGCCATCTGGCCGCGTGTAGAAATTACACGCTGCCAGATGGCAGCGTGTATTTTATACACGCTGCTAATTGGCAGCGTGTATAAATTCCACGCTGCTATTTGGCAGCGTGTAATTTATACACGCTGCCAATTGTTTGTACGCTACATCTGGCAGCGTGTCCACAGAAACACGCTGCCATCTGGCCGCGTGTCTACAGTAACATGTACTGTAGACACGCGGCGATTTACGCCTTTTTTTGTAGTGTTACTTGGATATCACATACTGCAATCCGTCATGCATTTTTCCATCTCGAGAAGCTGCAGCTCAGCAGGTGCACCTCCACATTTCTCTGCAAGGTTCCCTTGTTTTGCTTAGATCGTATGATGCGGTTTTATGCACTTTATAGCTGCACGTTACTGAACAATGGCCATTACTATGTTAAACCTTCTAAATATCGTACTAAGTTAGGATAGACAACCAATACTAGTTTAGGCTTTTTTTCCAGAATCAAATTATTTTCTATCAGATATCATACTAATTTTCGCTAAAAAACTGTCATAGTACTAAGGGATGTTTGTTTTACTGCTAATTTATTTTATGGCTGGTTACAGGTTGTCGATATCATTGTCTCACATCCTGAACATGACATCATTATTGGCATCGACACTTTGGGGAAAGAAGATCTTTTGCTTCACATTTTACGTGCACTTAAAATAAAGGTCTGTTCATGCCCATTTATTAGGAGAAAAATCTAGCTTTTTATATATGGATTATTATGATGGTCTCTGAAAGTGCATGATGTACTATTATGCATATGCAACTAAGATGGTACTTCTACTACGGAAATCACCTGTAGAAAGCCATATGATCGCTGATCAATTTTGTTGCCTTTTGTTTTCTAAACATCAAATTAAATACCATTAACTATTTGGAAAACTTAAACTATGTCATTGATCATCTGACTAAAATTATGAGCACTTCTTCTCCCCATGTAAAATTAAGTAGGTATAGAAATATTTGACACTTCATCTTATATGCTTTGTGTTCTTATTGGTAACCGATTCATTTTGCACTCTATTCTCTTGATTTCTTCATTAAAGATTTGGGTGTGGTCGGAACGCTTGCGAACTATGCACCTTCTTGAGTGCCATGAAATATTTACTACCAAGACTTCTCTTACAAGAGTGTGAGCTGTTCCTCGTTACAGTTTTAGCATTGAAACTCTAGAGGGACTAAATACAATGCGCGCAACTATCGGTATCATGCCATCTGGTCTTCCATGGGTGACAAAATCTATTGAAAGAGGTGACAAACCTTTTGGTTCTCTTTTAACTTCTCATTACAACAAAATTAAATGGAGTGGAAACGGTGGGAACCATATTGATAAGCCAAATGCAAATTTAGGCTCTGTGGGAAGGTTTCATAAGTACATCTATACTGTTCCATACTCCGATCATTTGTGTTTTACAGAGATAGAGGATTTATAAGGGAAATGATACTTACACTCTTGGGGTACAACAACAAGATACATTGAGGTGGGATCCAATGTTTGATCTATGACCTACGTCCACAGGGTAAAGCCCAAAGGGCTACATTGTGCTTTTATTAACTTGTCTGTCTACAATACATAGATTTCAATTTATAGGATTTAGAGTAAATACTATTATGGTAATCAATTCCCTATGATTTGATTACAATTCACCGTAAATAGAGAATATTACAATATCAACCAAATAAGGAATATACGAAAAATATAATATTTTTTTCATATATTCTAACATGTTGTAGGTGTGTCCATTGTCTAATTTTGTTTGTTATTATGTGTAAAGAAGACTAAGCTTTCAGAACACTTTCACTGACACGATTTTGCATGTTTAATGCCACTATATGTACCTAGAATGCAGCTAAAAGGGGTCTTAGTCATGGAAAACATAAAGCTTTTAAGCATCGTATACATTTAAGATAGACTTTATGAGAGGTTTGCATAGCTATTCTATATTTTGAATATAAATTTCTTCATTGATTTTTTCCTAGTTGGTTTCTGGCATGATGCCCAAAACTCTCTTACATGAGTTATATTCACTTGAAAGTTTGGCAATCAAACTGACTTCATGGAACTAAGACGGAGTTTCCACCGGAAGAAAATGCACCTGGTGGGATTTGGTCATACTTTCCATACACTTGTTTCCTAGGTATTCGTAGGACTTTTAGGATGAAGAGGTGTTTTCTGGTCATCTGGTTTGACATTTGTGGACAAGAAGAAGAAGAAGAAGCAGAGATTTTTCTAGTCATCTGGTTTGACATTAGTGGTGGTCCAAAGGGGTATATGCTGCAAGTTGAAGTGGTCAAAACGGACATATGCCTTAGGCCCGTATATGTATGTATGTTGGTATGTGTCACAGATATTGATGGCAAGGAAATAGGCCAATGCAAGCAAACTCCTCGCAGGCAAAGACCCATATAACTTTCGGTTTCACACAATGAATAGCTATCTGTAATTTTGTCAAAAAAAAAAAAAAAAACAAAAAGGCCCATTGCAGCAGCCCAAAAAAAGGGTCAGTGTCTTAAAAAAAAATACTCAAAAATAATATTTAAATAAAATAAAAAGTGAAATAGAGAATTTGTATTGAAAATAGAGTAGGTAAAATAGAAAAACGTGTATTTTGAGTAGCTAAAAACGTTAAAATTATTGGAGATGCTCTAAGTTTGAGAAGGATCCAAGTGAAAATTCTTAAGAAGGATGATTTGACGGCAATAAGTTCTAAGAGTATTCTTATCAGATTATCTATTTCTTCCATTTGGCTAGAATAGCTCAACTTTTGGTTAAAACTCACCTCCATCGGATTGTCTACTCGATCATTTAAAATAGGTTTGGCTTATATCTGTGATCAATGCAACGCCACATGAGGCGTTGCACTGTTCACATATGTATTATTATTTTATTGTATTTGTCTCTGCGAATCTCTCTCATCCTTTTATTCTTTTTCTTTTTTCCTTTTCCTTTTCCTATCGGCGATGACATGGCCAAAATTCACTGATTTTTGGCCAACCGAAGCTCACTACGCTCACCGTCCTCAAACCCACAAACATCGAAGCCGTCCAAAAACTGCCCAATAGTATCAAATCCGAGGGAATCAAACTCCGGCACAAAACTGAGCAACCGAGAGATCTGTTCCAGAGAGAGGGAGACAGAGTGATCTGTTCGGTGGTCTGGTGCGGTGAATCCTTCTCTGATCAATCTGCAGTCTGCGGCGACTGATCTTTAACACACATTCATTCTAGTTAATGGCGGAATTGGGTTTGTGCCAGAGAGGCAATTGGCTTGGAAGAATAGTGGGAAAGATGGGTTTTTGTTTGGAGCTGCGGTTTTGGCAAGGAAGGTATTGCCAGTAACCAAAAGGGTTATGGTGAATTTGCGGTGGATCGTGAATTTTTCATTTGATTTGGGAAAGAGAATGCCGTATTTGACAGTGAGTAAGATTGGTATACAAAGAGTTCAGCCGTCGTGGTCTGTTGCGGTGAATCCTGATAAGCCGAGAAGGGGGTGCGGTGTGTGTAGAAGGAGATGGATGAAGGTGTTGAACAGGTCTGGTGCAGTGTGTGTAGAAGTTTCTGGTTCGGTGATGGGTTTTATTTATTGTTTTTTGGTGAAGATGTATCTTTAATTAAAATGAATAAAAATAAAAATTGATTATTTTAATAAAATAGAGAGAAGTTTAGATAAACTGATGGAGGAAGGTATTGAAAAGTGGTTAGCTAAATTAGTAAAAGTGGGTTTTCCTTAACTATTTTAGATAAAATTTTAGATAAGCCGGTGTAAGTGCTCTAATAGGGTGAGTATGTAGAAATTCTTTTGTGGCAAACATGTGTTTTACAAGAGATAGTCTAACCCTTTGAACCTTTTTTCCTTTATGTGGTTTGTTGGGAATAATCCCACTGTTACCGACCCATCTGATAAGGATCAAGTCTCAAGGTCAACATTGGCCAATGGAGAATTGTGGGACTCAAGCGAAGAGAACAAGACTTCCGAGATTCAACGCAGATACATCCAGATTGAGTCCTTTGAATGTAGACATTCTGGGACCGAAATTCAACGCATCTAGCCAAGGCTTGAGACAAGCAGGTCTTGAGAACTCAGATATCAATATCATCACAAAAAATCCAGATTGGAACCCTACTGCAAGTTGAATTGGGATATGAGTTGGGTTCAATTAAAACTACTTGAAGATCCAGAATCAAATCTAATCTCTTAAGATTCGGAAATTCTTAAAGATCTGGGATTACCCTGAAGTTCCGAACCAAATCCTACGTTTAATAAAAAAAATCAAAGTCTACATCAAATTCAAACTCTTAATTATGATTATTTTATAGTAATCGTAAAAGCTTAAAAAACATCATAAAACATTCATTTCACATCGTATCGAAAACGGTTGACTGCTCAACTTTCATTCTGTCATATTTTGAAATTCAACTAATGTACCCCATTAGTTCCATAGATTGATATTATAGACTTGTTGCTAATGTGGGAAAAAGTCACAAGGGTAGTGGACAAAAATTTATGGCTTGTTTGGCAAAGACATGTACAGAACAGAATAGTAGGTTGTTAATTTTGGAATTAGTAAAAAGTGGCGATGCGATATAAAAAAAAAAAAAAAAAAAAAAAAAAAAAAAAAAAAAAACTTTGTATAGAAAAATGAAAAGGTTTTGAATTGTAGTGAATTTTTTATTTGAATAGTAATAAAAAATTATTGATGTAATATAAAAAGTAAAAAAATGAAAATATTTTAATGTTGATTGGTATTAAAAAATATGAAAGTCTTAAAAAAAAAAAAAAAAAAAACAGTAATCGCATTACTGTATATCGTTCCGCCACTTGGCCAACAAGGCCTTTAATGCGAGCTGGTGGCGACGGGACTCTTGTCTACTCTAGTCTATTCTCCTGGGGCCATCTTTCGGTGTTGCCTAAAGAGACCGCAAGTCATGGTATTGGCCAAGATAGAGAACCTTCTACATTGACCAATGGTGTGTTTGAACATTTATGGTGGAATCGCCAAAAGCAACGGCTGAAATTTGTCGGCCTGTGAACCCACCACCACCAGTACCACATATTTTTCCTAGCGAAAATGACTTGTGTATGATTTCCAACATATGAAAGAAGACCCATAAATCATAATCTTCTGGAAATTGATCGATAGACGTAGGTTGTGTTGACTCTTTTTTTACACCTTTGATGGTTGTGATTTTATAGGTTTGATTGGATCAGAAATGCATACATATGGGATGGATGTGTTGTACCCAAATAATGCTCCGTGGACCCAAAACATGCTCGTGGAGTCGCGTTGGACCAAGTCATGCCACAAATAACACGTGGTTGTGGGCAGTGCGTGCAAAAACTATAACACCCCGTCTCATATTGAGAATAGATAAATAACTCACATAGATTGAGTAGTTTATAAAAGATAGATGAGTGCTAAGTCCCACATTGCCTAATTACTAGGTGAAACTGTGGCTTTATAACAGATTCTAGGAAAGTTTCAAATTGATTCTAGGAAAGTTTCAAGTCCCTCAATGGCTGTTCTGGGCTGTGAACAGTAAATCAGGAACTGTGGCATGTATGGTTTTGTGAGCTTGGCGGCTAGTAAAAGGTGCATTGCCTATTTGAAAGAATTCAATTTTGTTCTTAAATACCATGCCAGTGCGATAACAAAGCAGCCGATGTATTGACCTGGAAAACACATTTACAACTTTCTTTGGCAGTACAAGGTTTCTGATTAAGATTTTGGAATTATTTATGAAGAAATCTTGGCTGGACAGAGTAACAGTCACCTTCCTTTTGTCATTCAAGATGGGCTTCTTTCTTTTCAAGGGACTCGTCAACGCTTGCCTAATGGTTTCCCGAGGGAGGAGAGTTGCATGCAGGTGGCACTGCTGGAAATTTTGGGCATGACAAAACCATCACTACGGTGTAAGAGCATTCACAATTTCAGTGGTTTCTTTATATATATCATTGAAAAAAGAATCATTTTTTGGATTTGGATTTGATTCTCCTTAAAATTTGTTGTTAGAATTCTATGCAATTCAGATAGCATCAGAAAAAGGGAATTGCGAAGCTCACTCATTCCATTAAGGTAAATCGCACATCTTAAGTCCGCATCCCTATCTTTATCTTTATGGAGCTACTCAAATTATCTACAATTTAATAAACTTTTCTCCAAACGAAACAAAATTATAATGCCCTCAGAGTTTTTAATATTGAAAACCTGAAATATCAGAATTTAACTGCTTTTCGGTACACCAAAATCGAATTCACTAATATACGACGCAGAACGTGATTGAACATGAGTTTGTGTCCGGTCGTATATATACTTGTTGAAACACCAATTTTTTTCTCCAAACAAAACAAAATCATAACGCCCTCAGAGTTTCTAATATTGAAAAATTAAAAGATCAGAATTTAACTGCTTTTCGGTACACTAAAATCTGATTCACTAATATATGACACAGAACGCGATTGAAGGTGAATTTATAAGATGAATGTAACACGTTAACACAAAAAAAATATGATTGATGGCTTTACCTATATATATATATATATATATATATATATATGGACTATATTGATTGATGGCTGAGTTTGCCTTAGTTTATCAATTTTATATGTGATAAAAATCTTGTTAGAAAAATAAGAGTGAAAATTCACTTTGTGGATTTGCGTGTTTTAATAAGAACAAGTACAGTGGGGGGCCTTTCCGGTTTTTGGCTTCACAGTAAGGGTCGAGGCAGCATTTGGATTTTGAGGAGCAGAATTTTAAAAAAATAATAATAAAAATAAAAAAGAAATTGAGGGGGTATAATTAAAGATAATTTTTTTTTTTTTTTTTTTTTTAAGAATTTTTTTTTTTTTAAAGAAAGCCTTGAAGCTTGAGCTCCGCCCCTGTTCACTGTCCTCCTTTGTTGTCGACGTTGTAACTATATTTTTAGTGTTTTGTTATATTTTTAATGTTTTTTATCAGTTTTTTTTTTTTTTTTTTTTTTTTTTTTTTTTTTTTTTTTTGTTGGTTGTGTTTTGCTACTTATTTTGTGCTGTTTTGGTTACCGTTTCCCTGCACTTAAATGAACTGATCTGTTAGTGTAAACTTTTGTAGTTGGCATTTTTTTCCTCTTTGACGGTTCTTGTTTGGTCCTGAGCACTACTTCCCTTGCAACAATCATTTAACGTGGTTGTTATCTTTATTGCTTCGTGCAGCCCTTAGATAGGCCCATATCCCTTTTTTGGATCCATTGCCTACAGTTTGGTTTCATTCCAATATTGCCTTTTTCTTCTAGGTTTTAATGTTGAGAGCCCATCGTTTTATGTGTTTTTTGTTTTTTTTTTCTTATAATCTTAGTCTCATTATTAAATAGAGAAAAAAAAAGTACAGTGGGTTGCCAAAAAGAAGAATTATAAATTATAAAGGACAAAAAAGGCTAAACAATAAGATCCAAAAGAAGCCAAATTGGTAGATCTTTTTGTACAAGGCCTGTGAGTCATGGTTGAGGAACAAAGACGTGAGCGGCTCTGTTGGATGCTTTGGTCTTCGTCTCCAATGGACTTTCCTAAGTATAAATCATCAGCTGGATATAGCTGTAATGCCATTGCCATTGTCATATTGGGCCAACTTTTCAAACCCCGATCACTTTCTAGTGCCCTCAGACTTAGGACACTCTCTAAATACAAATGCTATACGCAACAACTTTATCTCATGTCTATGCGGCAGCCGGTAGAGTTTATTAGTCTTTAGATCAATCATATATAGTTAAATAAATCGTATGATTATTAGATCTTATCATATAAATATAGTTGAATAAAAATGAGATAAAATTATGATGTAGAGCATTACTCGGAGAAAAATTGTTCCACGTTTTAATGTATGTTTTGGTCCACAGGTAACTTTTTCACTAGAGTGACATATCTATATCTAGAAATCATCATTTATTTTGGAGTAACGTTAGAAATCACACTTTTATCTTATCATTATTTCACGATGTTGATAAGTGCACTTGCACAATAAATTTAGTTTTCTTTAGATTTTCAATTATTGAATCAAACGTAAGTGTTCATTTCGAAATAACTGTTTCCGCATTTATTAAAGCTCTGAGTTTTAAAATCTTTATTACTTTTGTTATTAAATTTAGCATATTAGCTAGGTTGTTGGCAGACCTTACGAATCTTTGCAGTTTGCTGTATGAAAATGGACGAACCTAACCCTTAGCGGTTTGGGGGCGTTACACAAACAGCCGCTGAATGACTACAAGTTCACCTCTTATTTGCTTGCCAGTCTGGGTCCCAAATACGACCCACTCATCACCTCCATAACCACCAGGGTAGAGCCTCTCACCATGGATGATCTTATTGACCATGCCTTCCAAGCTGCTGGGCCCACTCTTACAGCCTACACTACTGGCCCATCTCAACTGGGACCCCGACACCGGCGCCACCCATCACATCACCAACCTCAACAATTTAAATCTTCACTCCAAAGCTTATGATGGCCATGATGAAATCCAAGTAGGCAATGGTACCCGTCTTGCCATTAAAAATACGGGCATCTCTAAACTCTCTCCTAATTTTATTTTACGTTCTATTTTACATGTTCCTCAAATTACAAAAAATTTACTTTTGATAATAATGTTTATGTGGAATTTCACCCCTCTTGTTTCTTTGTTAAAGATCGTATCTCCGGAAAAATTCTACATCAAGGCTTGAGTAGACATGGCTTATATTACTGGTTCTCTCCAACAGCTGCACCACCTAGTATCTTCTCCAGCTCTCACACCACCTTTGTGGACTGGCACGCCCGCCTCGGTTATCCTGCCGATCGCATAGTTCACACTGTTTTATCTAAATTTCAGCTTCCTTTTTATTTCAAATAAGAAGCAAACTATTTGTCCTGCATGTCAGCATGGCAAAAGTCATCAGCTTCCTTTTTTACCGTATGAAACTAAATCTAATGTTGCACCTGAGTTAATTTTTTCTGATGTTTGGGGACCATCCCTTATCTTATCTAATAATGGTGCACGCTTTTATGTTACTTTTGTTGACCATTTTAGCAAATTTACTTGGCTTTATCCTATTGCTTGCAAATCTGATGTTTTCTTTATTTTCCCTAAGTTTCAAGCTTATGTAAAACGCCAATTTAATCATAAAATAAAATCCATCCAAACCGATGGTGGTGGTGAATACACAAAATTACGCCACCATTTTGCATCACACAACATCCATCATCGCATCACGTGTCTCCACACCCACAAACAAAATGGTTCTGTCGAACGCAAACACTGACACATTGTTGAAATGGGCCTAACTCTCCTCGCACATTGCTCCGCCCCTCTTCAATATTGGGTTGAAGCTTTCCTCACTGCATGTTACCTCATAAACCGCTTACCCACCCCTGTCCTCAATAATGCCTCACCCTTCCAAAAACTATTTTTTTCACAACCCAATTATAGCTTCATGCGTGTTTTTGGATGTGCTTGTTGGCCTCACCTCCGGCCTTACAACCAACATAAACTCGACTTTCGCTCCAAAACTTGCATCTTCATCGGCTACAGTCTCTCTCACCGTGGCTACAAATGCCTACATCTCCCTACTGGTCGCATCTACATTTCTCGCAACGTCATCTTTGACGAATCCACTTTTCCTTTCCATCTCTCCTCACCCTCTCCTACCCCCCATCCTCCCAACTCTCACACCACTCTCTATCCTCCCCACTTAGAGATCCTTCCCACTCCCCCACGCCAACCCGATGCTCCAATCAAGACCCCGACATCTCCCCCTCTCGGGTCTTCTGCAACCGTATCTCTAGAATTGCCTTTCCCTCACACTTCATCATCCTCTTCCCCTACTAACCCAGTTTCATCTTCTCCTTGTCTGCAGGTCCATTCTGAAGACCCTGAACCCACTCCAGTGATCCCGCCTCCGCAGCATGCCATGCAGACTCGTTCCAAGAACCACATCTTCAAGCCCAAGACCCTCTCCAATGGTCTCATCCGCTATCCTCTTCCTAAAGCACTCACTGCCATCACCGGCTCAGCAGATGTAGAACCAACCTCCTATTCTACAGTTTCCAGGCACCCGACTTGGCGTGATGCCATGAATCTTGAGTTTGATGCCCTTCTTCACAATGGCACCTGGACTATGGTTCCCTCTACCTCTGACATGAACATTGTTGGCTGCGAATGGGTGTTCCGCCTCAAACGCAAAGCTGATGGCTCTATTGATCGTCACAAGGCCTGTCTTGTCGCCAAAGGATTCCACCAACAACCCGGTGTCGACTTTGAAGAAACTTTCAGTCTTGTTGTCAATCCTACGACCATTTGCCTGGTTCTCTCCGTTGCAACTTGTACCGGCTGGCACATCCAACAGATCGATGTCCATAATGCATTCTTACATGGTTGGCTATCCGAAGATGTGTTCATGACTCAGCCCCCTGGCTTCATTCATCCCTAATTTCCAAATCATATTTGCAAGCTCCACAAGGCGCTCTATGGCTTAAAACAAGCCCCTCGTGCCTGGTTTTCTTGCCTCAGTGATTGTCTCCAAGAACTTGGCTTCATCAGCTCCTGTTCCGATCCTTCATTCTTCATTTGCCGCACATCTGAAGAAACCACCTTTGTCCTCATCTATGTCGATGACATCCTTATCACTAGTTCCATTCCTCAAGCCACTGTTACTCTTCAGTTCCTCCGTGCTGACTTTGCTATCAAGGACTTAGGCTCCCTTCATTACGTCCTCAGGATGGAAGCTACTTTTACTCCAGATGGCCTCATTCTCTCCCAACAATGCTACATACTTGATCTTCTCCAAAAGAGCAACATGTCCGAAGCTAAACCCGTCAAGACTCCTATGTCCACCGCACATGCTCTCTCACTCCTCTCCAGTGATCCCCTCACCGACCCCTCCCCATACCGTAGTCTTGTTGGAGCCCTACAATATCTATACCTCACCCGTCCTGATATCTCCTTTGCTGTAAACAAAGTCTCCCAATTCATGCATCGACCCACTTCCCTCCATCTCCAAGCCGTCAAACGTATTCTTAGATACCTCAAATCCACAATTTCTTATGGTCTACTCCTTCGACACTCCTCCTCCTACACCTGATGTTTTGATTTAAATTGGATATCTTGCTGTGATTTACGGATACACTTGATGATTTAATTTAAATTGGATTTCTTTTGTGATTTGGGTAAAGAATAGATACATGTGATGGTTTTGATTAATTATTTGAAGCAAAAGTAAAACATACTTAAGATTTTATTGTGAGAACTTTGGAAAATATTATTGATCATGAGAATATGTTGCTATGAGTTTGTGAGTGCGGATTCCGATACCTTAGTGCTTTTTTTATTTGATTACCTTCACTCTAGTTAATTTTGTTTATGCTTTTGATTTTTATTCACAAAAACAATCTCTTAATTTTTGGAACTAGGTTATGATTAAATTAATTTGGATTTAAATTTTGTTTGCAAAAACGCAATTCCCTGTGAGAACCCTAAACAAAAGATATCCAAGAATCATTCCACACATTGAAAAGAAGTAAAACATAGGAAAAATTAAACCAAATAAAATCAGATAGTATAAACTTACATGAAAATATTGTTGCTCTTCAATGGTGAGGCTTCATCCTCAACCTTAGTTGAAAAATTAGCTACACATGGCTATGAAAAATAAATCCTAAACTAAAGAAAAACTAAACTAAAAAGAAAAGAATATATTTGGTATCTAGCTTCTCTCCCTTTTTCTTGAGCCTTAGAGGTCTATTTATAGGGAGAAAAGAAATCCTAGAAGCCCTAGAATTCCTAAAAAAATCGGAGGTTAATCTTCTAGTTTGAGTAGGAAACTCAAAACATAATCCAAGAAGGAAAAGGACTCCAAATTCGTCCAGATTTGCGGTCTTTTATTGCAGAGCACTTTTGGCATAGCAGACGTCCGAATTACGAAAATCCTATTTCATAAGGATTTGTATAAAATTGAGTTAGCTTTCCAACGCCACTTGATTCACCTTAATCAGATACTTGAGATGAAAGTTATGATCAAAATACTATGACATGTGCAGAATCTGAATTCTAATCCGATTTTGACTCCAATTAAAGAAATTCCGATTTAGTCCTCTCCTTGATTTGGTTGAACATACCCACATCCTCTAGATCTTCTCAAAGTGTGCTTTCTTTCACCTTAAAGCTATTGTTTTCTCTCAATGAACTGCAAAATACTAAATACCAAAACTAACCAAAAATATTAGAAAATAACAAAACTAAAGGTTTAGTAAATGCAAATTAAGGGGTCCACATATGCAATATTTGACACTCATCAACACCCTCAAAGCCTACTCAGACGCTGACTGGGTTGGCTGCCCTAACGACAGTAAATCTACTGGAGGCTTCTGTGTCTTTCTTTGCCCAAATCTTATCTCTTGTTCCTCTCGCAAACAACGGACAGTTGCCCGTTCCAGCACTAATCTGAATACCGCACCCTTGCTACAACTGCCACTGAACTCATTTGGCTCCAATCCATGCTTCGCGACCTTGGCGTCTTTCTTCCCTCCCCACCAACCCTCTGGTGTGACAATATTGGAGCCATCTACCTCTCTGCAAATCCTGTCTTCCATGCTCGCACCAAACACATCGAAATTGATTTTCACTTCGTTCGTGACAAAGTCGCCTCCAAAACCTTGGTTGTCCGCTTCATCTCCAGCAAAGACAATCTCGCCGATATCCTTACCAAACCCACCACCTCACCATACTTTGCTCTCATGCGCACCAAGCTCAACGTCATGTTCCCTATGTCTCGCTTGCGGGGGTGTAATGAACCATCTATGGAGACCAAATCCTTACAAGGCAACAAATCACAAGACTCTACCATACAAGGCACACAACGGCTAGCAACTCTCAACAAGGAAACTCAACCAACGGCAAATCATCCACACAAGGCAACCAACGGCTAGTTACACAAAATTAGAAATTACAAATCAATTATTTATTTTCCTTGTATTATTTCCTTTTGTACACTGTCAAATACTTGTATAAATTCAAGCATCCAAAGATGAATAATCAGGCAATTCAATTCAATATTTTATCACCTTCTATAAGTATGGTCATCTAGTTTGACATTAGTGGTGGTCCAAAGGGGTATATGCTGCAAGTTGAAGTGGTCAAAACGGACCTATGCCTTAGGCCCGTATATGTATATATGTTGGTATGTGTCACATATATTGATGGCGAGGAAATAGGCCAATGCAAGGAAACTCCTCTCAGGCAAAGACCCATATAACTTTTGGTTTCACACAATGAAAAGCTATATGTAATTTTGTCATAAGAAAAGGGGCCCATTGTAGCAGCCTAAAAAATGGGCCAGTGTCTTAAAAAAAATACTCAAAAATAATATTTAAATAAAATAGAGAGTGAAATAGAGAATTTGTTAGAATTAGTATTGAAAATAGAGTAGGTAAAATAGAAAAACGTGTGTTTTGAGTAGCTAAAAACGCTAAAATTATTGGAGATGCTAAGTTTGAGAAGGATCCAAGTGGAAATTCTTAAGGATGATTTGACGGCAATAAGTTCTAATTGGGTGAGTATGTAGAAATTCTTTTGCGACAAACATGTGTTTTACGAGAGATAGTCTAACCCTTTGAACCTTTTTTCCTTTATGTGGTTTGTTGGGAATAATCCTACTCTTAACGGCCCATTTGAAAATGATCAAGTCTCAAGGTCAGCATTGGCCCATGGAGAATTGTGGGCCTCAAGCGAAGAGAACAAGACTTTCGGGTAGACTTATCCCGAGTGATAGACGCCCAAATTATACATTTTCGAAAAAAGCTACTTCCGGGAATAAGCGACGAGATACATCTAGATTGAGTCCTTGGAATGTAGATATTCTGGGACCGAAATTCAATTCATCTACCCAAGGCTTGAGACAAGCAGGTCTTGAGAACTCAAATATCAATATTATCACACAAAATCCGGATTGAAACCCTACTACAAGTTGAATTGGGATATGAGTCGGGTCCAATTAAAACTACTTGAAGATCCAGAATCAAATCTAATCTCTTAAGATTCAGAAATCTCTAAAGATCTAGGATTACCCTAAAAATCCAAGTCAAATCCTACGTTTAATAAAAAGATCCAAGTCTACGTCAAATTCAAACTCTTAATTTTGCTTATTTTGTAGTAATCGTAAAAGCTTGAAAAACATCATAAAATATTCAATTCAAATCGTACCGAAAACGGTTGACGGCTCAACTTTCATTCTTTGTCATATTTTGAAATTCAACAAACGTACTCCATTAGTTCCATAGACTAATAAATCATTATAATATTCTGTAGATTGATAGACGAAGGTTGTGTTGACTCTTTTTTAACACCGTTGATGGTTATGATTTTATAGGTTTGATTGGGTCAGAAATACATACATATGGGATGGATGTGTTGTACCCAAATGATACTCCGTTGACCCAAAACGTACTCTTGGAGTCGTGGTGGACCAAGTCATAACACAAATAATTGTTCGCATTTAAAATCCTTGGAAAATCGAAAGGTTTATTACATGTGGTTGTGAGCAGCGCGTGCAAAAACTGTGATCCAAAATTTGACTGAGGTAAGATCTTCTATTATAAAACTGTTATTTTAAAAAAGATTATTTAAATGAAATAATGATAGCGAATAGCTAAAATAGTAAAGTTGTTGAGAGTACTTTAAAAAAAATGAATGATTAAAATAGAGAAAGGTGATTTTTAACTATTTTGAATAATAAAATCTGATAAAACTACTTTAAATATTATCAATTTCTAAAATTTTAAGTACCAGTATTTTACAGAGAGGCCCTGATAGGACCATTTGGCCGAATAAGTTTTAGACTATCCGAAAATTTAATCAGATAAATAGGCCTATCAAAATCCTCATGCAAGGTTTGGGCAGTCAAATTGCAAGCAAGTTGGTCTAATTAATAAAAAATAAGAGAATGCATGAAGCAATTTTTCTTTATCATTTATTCGGTAAGATATGTCGCATAAATAATTTCTTGCTTTTCAAATTTAAACAAATAAATTGAGACGGGAAAGCCGAAAGGCATGATGCAAAAAGAAATAATTTCGGACACAACACGAGAAATATGCTGAAGGGCGTAGTGGTGAGAGTTGACTCTATAAACTTCCACTGCCACACGGCCCACACGCGTCGAGGTGGCGAAATGAGTATTTAAACGACCCGTTCCTGAGTTCTCTCTCCGAGTTCCTCTAGCAATTAGTTGTTCCTCAAAAGATCTTAGCTACTCAGCAAAAATTATTTGCAGCCATGGATACGAAGAAGAATCCATGGCTCATGCTTTCTCTTCTCTTCCTCGGCTTATCTGTCAACAACCATCTTTCCCTTGGAGCTGACACCATCTCTGCCAACCAATATCTATCTGGTGACCAAACCATTGTCTCTGCACGTGGGAACTTCGTACTGGGTTTCTTCAAACCAGGTAGCTCTTCTAACTACTACATAGGCATGTGGTACAGTACTAGTAAAGTCTCAACCCAAACCATTGTTTGGGTCGCAAACAGAGATAAACCGGTCTCTGATAAGAGTTCTTCTGTGTTAAGAATCTCGGATGGTAATTTGGTTCTCTTCAATGAGTCCCAAATCCCAGTTTGGTCCACAGATTTGACCTCCACCACTTCATCAAGTCCTGTAGAAGCTGTTCTTCTAGATGATGGAAATCTTGTTCTGAAAGATGGGTCTAATTCATCACAACATTTATGGGAAAGTTTTGATCACCCAGCTCATACATGGCTTCCTGGTAGTAAGATTAGTTTCAATAAAATTTCCAATCAAAACCAACTCCTCATTTCATGGAAGAATGAGGAGGATCCTGCACCAGGGCTCTTCTCTCTTGAGCTACAGGAAAATACCAGTGAGTATATTATTCTGTGGAATAGGTCCATTCCGTATTGGACTAGTGGAGCTTGGGATCCCATTGCGAAGATTTTTAGCTTGGTTCCTGAAATGAGGTCCAATTATATCTACAACTTCAGTTATATTAACAACACAAATGAGAGTTATTTCACATATTCTCTTTACAATCCTTCCACTATTTCTCGATTCGTGATGGATGTTTCTGGGCAGATTAAGCAAAAGACATGGTTATCGAATACCAATGAGTGGAATTTGTTTTGGACTCAACCGAAAACACAATGCGAGGTATATGCTTTTTGCGGGGCTTTTGGTAGCTGCAACCAAAAATCCTTGCCTTTTTGTAGCTGCTTGAAAGGTTTTGTTGCTAAGTCGCAGAACGACTGGAATTTGTCGGATTATTCTGGTGGGTGCAAGAGGAGAACTGCTTTACAGTGTGAGAATACCAATCTTACTAATGGGCAGCAGGACAGGTTTTTAACAATGCCCAGCATGGCATTGCCTGTACAACCACAATCTGTTGGGGTTGAAAGTGCTACAGAATGTGAATACACCTGCTTGAATAACTGCTCCTGCACTGCTTACGCTTATGAAAGCAATAACTGTTCATTTTGGGTTGGAGATCTCTTGAATCTGGAACAACTCTTAGGAGATGATCCTAATGGGAGAACTCTATATCTCAAACTTGCAGCTTCTGAATTCTCAAGTAAAAATAATAATAAGGGGATCATTGTTGGTGCCGTTGCGGGCTCAGTTGCAGCAGTTCTGCTAGGCCTTTTTGTGGTTGTAATCCTTATGCGAAGGAAGAGAGCTGTTGGAACAGGAAAAACAGTAGAGGGTTCATTGGTGGCATTTGGGTACAGAGACTTGCAAAATGCGACCAAGAATTTCTCGGACAAGTTGGGGGGAGGAGGCTTTGGTTCTGTTTTCAAAGGGACGTTATCTGATTCAACAGTCATAGCAGTCAAGAAACTTGAAAGCATCAGCCAAGGAGAGAAGCAATTCCGAACAGAAGTCAGTACAATCGGGACAATCCAACATGTAAATCTTGTTCGGCTTCGTGGGTTCTGCTCCGAAGGTGCTAGAAAGTTGCTGGTGTACGATTACATGCCAAATGGCTCTTTAGAATCTCATCTTTTCCATGAAAAGTTTTTGGACTGGAAAACAAGATACCAGATTGCTATAGGAACAGCTAGAGGGTTGAATTATCTCCATGAGAAGTGCCGAGAGTGCATCATACACTGTGACATAAAACCAGAAAACATTCTTCTAGATGCTTATTTGTGTCCAAAAGTGGCAGATTTTGGCCTGGCAAAGCTTGTTGGGCGGGAGTTCAGCCGAGTCCTGACAACCATGAGAGGCACAAGAGGTTATCTTGCTCCAGAGTGGATTTCAGGGGTGGCCATTACAGCCAAGGCCGATGTTTACAGCTATGGAATGATGCTTTTGGAATTTGTCTCGGGAAGGAGAAACTCTGAGCCATCTGCAGATGGCAAAATTGGATTCTTCCCAACCCGGGCTGCAAGCCTCATAGCTGAAGAGGGCGATGTCCTTAGCCTATTAGATCCTAGGTTGGAGGGAAACGCTAATGTAGAAGAGCTCACAAGAGTTTGTAAAGTTGCTTGTTGGTGCATCCAAGATGATGAAACTAGAAGGCCGCCGATGGGTCAGGTGGTTCAAATCCTTGAGGGTGTTCTAGATGTGAACCTGGCCCCGATTCCAAGATCTCTCCAAGTGTTTGCTGACAATCAGGAGCACATAGTTTTCTTCACCGAGTCATCCTCAAGCCAAAGTTCACAGGCACGGAGCAACACTTCATTTGCTTCCTCTCAGTCCAAGAGTGGCGAGTCATCAACGAGTTCAAAGGCTTGAGAGCAATCAAATGAAGACATCTTGAGCTCTTATATGTTTGGTAAAGAATGCATTTTCTAATTCTTATTCTTTTAAATTTGTGTGCCAATAAATGTTATATATGGCTTATATTTTTCTGGTAGGAGTGTACGTTTGTGTATTCCATGGAAGCATTGCTTCAAAATCTCAAATAATGCAATTGGGTTTTGGCTACTATTATAGCTATTAGCGGTTATTCAGTTTATCATTTGATCATCTCTATTACTTTGTTAATTGTTATGGTTTACGCTAGCAAATTGTAGGAGAGCATGTTTATAGGGTTTTGGTATAGCTGGAGCTAGATCTGTGGTAGGAAAGGCTGGAAAATAGTAGGGAACTTAGGGTTTCATATAGGGTAAGGCAAGAGAATTGGTTTAGAGGCAAAACAAGGAAGAGAAATCAAGTCCCTCAATGGCTGTTCTGGGCTGTGAACAGTAAATCAGGAACTATGGCATGTATGGTTTTGTGAGCTTGGCGGCTAGTAAAAGGTGCATTGCCTATTTGAAAGAATTCAATTTTGTTCTTAAATACCATGCCAGTGCGATAACAAAGCAGCCGATGCATTGACCTGGAAAACACATTTACAACTTTCTTTGGCAGGACAAGGTTTCTGATTAAGATTTTGGGATTATTTATGTAGAAATCATGGCTGGACAGAGTAACAGTCACCTTCCTTTTGTCATTCAAGATGGGTTTCTTTCTTTTCAAGGGACTCGTCAACGCTTGCCTAATGGTTTTCCGAGGGAGGAGAGTTGCATGCAGGTGGCACTGCTGGAAATTTTGGGCATGACAAAACCATGACTATGGTGTAAGAGCATTCACAATTTCAGTGGTTTCTTTATATTTTTATGCAAAATCTATTTTTTCTACTTTAACTATTCACTTTTCAAAACTTGCTTCCAACCATTTATTTAAATTTGTTACATATTTTATTAAAATAAATGTTTTTAATTTTTTTTTAATATTTTTTTAGTCAGACGAATAATCGCAAATTAGATGAAATCACAAATTGCAAATCGAAAATCAGACAAATCATATGAAAATATCTACAAATCGCAAATCACCTCACTCTTCATGCAACAAATCTCTCTCGTTGCTCAACCATTGTCGACGACAGTACGCAGTGTCTCCTCGTGAACCTCCATCGCAACATGGTCCTCCACCGAATCTCCTTCAAGAACACCGTGAAAGGCGTGGCCTTTAGCCCTTGTGGGTCCCGCATCACCGTCACCATTGGACAGCTCCACCAAATCTCCTTTAGGAGCACTGCGAGCTGTTCCACCATCATTGCTCAGCCAAGTCAAGACTGCCATGTTGCGTAAGAAAAATGTTAAAATGATTATGCGTTTATGAACAGTATCACATCAAATGGATGCAGGTGATTTTTAGTCCTTCATTAGCTATTTTAGCTAAAAGTAGTCTATTGGGATGCTATAAGATCATTTATGTTGGCCTTCACTAAAACATGATGTGGGCAAGTTTATTAGACAATTTCGTAGTTGTCCGCTTGCCAAAGGGAGGAAGCAAAATACAGGACTTGTAAAATCCGTTGTTGATTGCTCATGAATCTTGACTTCCTAAATCAACTCCATTCCCATGGAAGTTAATAACATAATGAATCTAGCCATCTAGGTGATCTTTGACACACATAGGTACCGTCATTTGTAAATATTTGTTCTTGACTTAACAGTGATAACTCTTACACATCGGAAACATAGTGAAAAAAAACATAAAAGAGAGAGAGAAGAGAAATGGACAAAGTTTTTCTTTAAATTGAGTTATAAGAATTTTTTCTAATTTAATCTATTAAACTAACATGGCTTAGGTCCATATAATAAATCCCCTTGAGAATAGGCTAGTTTCCTGGTTATTAAATTGGCCCACCTTTGATATGACCTTATGCCAGGCAAGGAAACTCTACCATAATTCAACATGTAATCTTGTAATTGACAGCTCAGTCCTCTGAACGTCCACTTTGAGTATAAATGGATGAGTGCCTCACAGTGTAAATTATTGAAGAAATATTTCTTTTTAATACATACATTTTCATGGTATTAGAGCTCTTATTTCACTCTTAAATCTATTGTCTTCAACCCACCCAATATTGCACAGCTTATTGGTGCGCAATGGATGGAACAGACTACCTAACTTGGATCTTCTAATGCCTCCTTGTGTTACAAAGTCATGATTTGCTAGGTATCGTTGATGGTATGGAACCGTGCGTAGCACAATTCATGCCTTGAACTAATGGCATGACAAGGATTCCACTGATCATTCTCAGTTAAGGATCTTAGACTGTGTTTGTTATCATCTTCTTCATCCTTACTCCTCACAAACTTTCCTTTCAAAGCAAAATATGCCTCTTCCTTGGTTATTCTTCTCATCACAAAGGCTATCGTTACTACAACCTCGTCACTAAAAAGATTTATCTATCACGCAACATAGTGATTTATCTTTCCCGAGCCTTCTATTATGTCCCTTCCAGCTACCACACTTCCTGACAGCTCTTTCTTGGCTTGTGCAACCTCTAACTTTACTCCAGAAAACTTGGCCTTCTCTCCCACGCTAGCGATACCAATCCCTCCAATTTCTTCACATGATTCTTCTCCCACGGAACCTACCCCTCCTTTAATTTGATCTCCTACCCCTCCTAATTGTATGATCACATGAGCCCAAACGAATTCCCTCAAACCCATGGAATTTCCTAACTTTAAGCTTTTCTACCCCTCAAGACATTCTCTTCATCCCCTCAAATAGTATTCTTCTTCTTCAAGAACTCATGTATTGGTAGATAAAAGTAATAGAGCATAAAAACAAAATGTCGCTTTCCTTAAGAAATTATTAATTGCCTTCACTAGAAATGGTATGCAAAGAGTTATAACAAATATATTTCCAAGATATAATGGAGCTCAGAAATCCTATGTTGTTTAGTAGCGTTTTGCACAAACAAAACTAAACCCGAATGTTCTTAGATTTTTCTATTCTAGCAAGAGACATATACTTGAAATTTAAAGTAGAGAAGGTGTTAGAGAAAAAAAGAAAAAAGAGAGAATTTTCTGTATATTAAAACTCGGCTGCAGTGGACTATGTATAGTGTTAAAAATAGCAACCATAGAAAACAAAAACTACATGCGTTAAAATAAAAAGAGATCAAAATATTTAACCCTTATTAATAAGTATAAAAAGGTCAATAATTACCAACTAAACTAAAATATTTTGATATAGTGATGATTAACGATCAATTATATATATATATATATATATATATATATATATATATATATCATTGAAAAAAGAATCATTTTTTGGATTTGTATTTGATTCTCCTTAAAATTTGAGAATTCAATGTAATTCAGATAGCATCAGAAAAAGGAAATTGCGAAGCTCACTCATTCCATTCAGGTAAACCGCACATCTTTAGTCCGCATCCCTATCTTTATCTTTATGGAGCTAGTCAAATTGTCTACAATTTTATAAACTTTTCTTCAAACAAACAAAATCATAATGCCCTCAGAGTTTCTAATATTGGAAACTTGAAAGATTAGAATTTAACTGCTTTCGGTACACCAAAATCTAATTCACTAATATACAACGCAGAACGTGATTAAACGTGAGTTTGTATCCGGTCGTATATATACTTGTTGAAACACCAATTTTTTTTTTTCTCAAAATGAAACAAAATCGTAACGCCCTTAGAGTTTCTAATATTGAAAAATTAAAAAATTAGAATTTAACTGCTTTTCGGTACACCAAAATCTGATTCACTAATATACGACGCAGAATGCGATTGAAGGTGAATTTATAAGATGAATGCGACACGTTAACACAAAAAAATATATGGATTGATGGCTTTACCTATATATATATATATATATATATATATATATATATATGGACTATAGTGATTGATGGCTGAGTTTGCCTTAGTTTATCAATATTATATGTGATAAAAATCTTGTTATATATATATGGACTATAGTGATTGATGGCTGAGTTTGCCTTAGCTTATCAATATTATATGTGATAAAAATCTTGTTATATATATATATATGGACTATAGTGATTGATGGCTGAGTTTGCCTTAGTTTATCAATATTATATGTGATAAAAATCTTGTTATATATATATGGACTATAGTGATTGATGGCTGAGTTTGCCTTAGTTTATCAATATTATATGTGATAAAAATCTTGTTAGAAAAATAAGAGTGAAAATTCACTTTGTGGATTTGCGTGTTTTAATAAGAACAAGTACAGTGGGGGGCCTTTCTGGTTTTTGGCTTCACAGTAAGGGTCGAGGCAGCATTTGGAATTTGAGGAGCAGAATTTTTTTAAAAAAATAATAAAAATAAAAAAGAAATTGAGGGGGTAAAATTAAAAAAAAAATTTAAGGGTAATTTTTGTTTTTTTTAAGAATTTTTGTTTTTTTAAAGAAACCCTTGAAGCTTGAGCTCCGCCCCTGTTCACTGTCCTCCTTTGTTGTCGACGGTGTAACTATATTTTTAGTGTTTTGTTATATTTTGGTGTTCTTTTATCAGCTTTTTTTTTTTTTTTTTTTTGTTGGTTGTGTTTTGCTACTTATTTTGTGCTGTTTTGGTTACCGTTTCCCTGCACTTAAATGAACTGATCTGTTAGTGTAAACTTTTGTAGTTGGCATTTTTTTTCCTCTTCGACGGTTTTTGTTTGGTCTTTAGCACTACTTTCCTTGCAACAATCATTTAATGTGGTTGTTGTCTTTATTGCTTCGTGCAGCCCTTAGAGAGGCCCATATCCCTTTTTTGGATCCATTGCCTACAGCTTGTTTTCATTCCAATATTGCCTTTTTCTTCTAGGTTTTAATGTTGAGAGCCCATCCGTTTTATGTGTTTTTTTGTTTTTTTTTTTCTTATAATCTTAGTCTCATTATTAAATAGAAAAAAAAAATATTACAGTGGGTTGCCAAAAAGAAGAATTATAAATTATACAGGACAAAAAAGGCTAAACAATAAGATCCAAAAGAAGCCAAATTGGTAGATCTTTTTGTACAAGGCCTGTGAGTCATGGTTGAACCGTTGAGGAACAAAGACGTGAGCGGCTCTGTTGGATGCTTTGGTCTTCGTCTCCAATGGACTTTCCTAAGTATAAATCATCAGCTGGGTATAGCTGTAATGCCATTGCCATTCTCATATTGGGCCAACTTTTCAAACCCCGATCACTTTCTAGTGCCCTCAGACTTAGGACACTCTCTAAATACAAATGCTATACGCAACAACTTTATCTCATGTCTATGCGGCAGCCGGTAGAGTTTAGTAGTCTTTAGATCAATCATATATAGTTAAATAAATCGTATGATTATTAGATCTTATCATATAAATATACTAGAATAAAAATGAGATAAAATTGAGATGTAGAGCATTACTCGGAGAAAAATTGTTCCACGTTTTAATGTATGTTTTGGTCCAAAGGTAGATTTTTGGCTAGAGTGACATATCTATATCTAGAAATCATCATTTATTTTGGAGTAACGTTAGAAATCACACTTTTATCTTATCATTATCTCACGATGTTGATGTGAAAGTGTCAATCAGCCTTTAATTTTTTATTTTTTATTTTTAAAAAAATGATTGATTTGATGACTAATCACTACTGTCACGTCAGCAAAGCAAAATTGTGATAAGATAAAAGTGTTGTTTAATATAGGATTGAAATGCCCTAGAATAGTTAAGGTATTATGCAAAATATAATACACTTTTTGAATTTTTGCGGAACCAATTGTCTTACCTTTCCACTCATTATTGTCTCTCATTATGTTCCTCTGCCACCTTTTCACAGCCGTCAAACACTCATCCTATCACCTCCATTGTAGTCTTGTCACCGGAGTGGCTGAATCATATCTATTGAGATTTGGAGGATGGTTTTACTAGAGGTGGGTGGCCACCTTCCAAAGGTCACTAGAGGATGGCTTAATGCAATATTTTGATGGTCCCTTTTATGATTTTATCCTTACCCGCCACAGGTACCCTAACAGCCAAAAGGCTAGTGTCTACCTTCGAACGATAACAATTTCTTCCACAAAAGGCCAGTGAAGTAAATGAGGTGCCATTCAAACGCTTATCAAGCAGAAGAAGCGGAAGGCAAAGCAAACTCCAAATAATCAAGAAAGTGACGGTTTGAAATATGTAGCTAGCGGAGCAAATGCTTAATATTTATTTTCACACATTTCTTGCTTACATTTTGCATATACACCTCAAATTTACTTTCACCAACTTTTATATATATATATTATTCAAAGTGGTGGAGGGGAAAAGGGAAATTACACTAAAATAAAATACAAATGCGACAGAGCCATCATAAGAGTAATTGAGAATGAGTCAAATAAATGATTCGGATTTCGGCCCATCAAAGTAACCGATAATGCCAATGAAGGCGCTTAAAAAGTGAAAAGTTTCGTAAACGGAACAAAACCCAAGTGTTTACAACGCTATTAACAGAAAAAGGCGAGCAAAAAGCAAAATAGCCAAAAAAAGAAACACATAATAGAAAATTACATGAAAATTTTTAAAGGCAGCAAATAAAAACACGGAACAGTAGCCTAGACGGATGGCATGGCGGAGGACGATGGCGTACACTAGCGCGTGACGAGTGTCATGAGGCAGCGGACAACCACATAAGATCAGCGGCAGCGACGGAAGGCAGAGGATATCATTACGTGCGGCTGAGGGCTGCTCACACGTAAGTGCATGTTGGCTGGACAGAGACGCAGTAGACGGCGGATCAAAGCGAAGAGGCCCAGGAGCACAGTGGAGATAAGCATGTGACAGTGGAGCTTCCTGAAATTAATAGATCTGATTTTGAAAAAATAAAACCAAAAACTTCAAAAAAGTCTGGGTCCGAGCCAGGGAGGATGGGGATGCCGGATCATCTACAGTGTTGAAGAAGCTGACAAAACTTGTGATCCGAGCTTTAAATAGAGCTTTCGAAGAGGTGGATAGAAGCTCAAAAGAGACGGAAAAGGATCGAGAAAAGAGGAAGGGGGAAGTAGGGGGAGAGGGGAGAAACCCCCTCCTCCCCTTGCTGTTGGGTGTTAAAAAAGGGGAGAGGGATTTTAGAGGAGAGAGAAGAGTTCTATTTTCACTAACTTAAGCATAAGTAGTTCTCTTGTCACCACCAACGTGCCACTCCGACTCTTAGCAATTTGCAGATCTCTGACATCGAACATTTGACGTGCATGGCCATTGGATCAAGAATAATTGTTGTGTACGACAAAATAAGTACTAAGATGTAAAAAATGAGTTCCACCTGCGACATGGTTTGGATGAGTACCCCAATTCACGGAGAACGTAGCTGCAACATGATTTGTTTTACCTTTTGTAAAAGATACCCAAATTTTCTGCCAAGTTGTCCTAGGAGATTGAGGGCCAATAGGAGTATGGGAAAAGCTGGGTGCACAACCTGTTGTGCAAGTAACAATTCCCATAGGAGTATATAGAAGGTAAAAAGGTTTAGAGGGCCCAAGCCTGAGATCTAGGATCACCAAACTGCGTACGCACTAGAGCTATTCCCTTTGTACATGCCCTAGCCAACAATAAATCCAATAAAGAACATAATTCACCCAATTATTGATTTGTCAATCTAAACTTTACACAAAAGGAAAATAGTTGTTAGTGACATTCTCGTAAGAGAAAGCAAGGTATGATCTTTAAGTACCTTGCCATTTCAAGCCTCATCAATAAGAATGAAAGGCCAATGGATTCAACATCCAAAAAGAAATTGAATCAAAAAGATACACCGCATTCAATATGAATTCTACTGCCCGATGGGACTTGCCTTATCAAGCCTGCTTACCAACTAGGGACGGATAGCTTCTACAAAAGATAAAACAAACTAACTCGTAGGTGGTAGCAGACTAACCGGCTACGTGGATTTTAAATTTATAAGTTTACCACAGAGATTATTGGTTGTTTTGCGTAACGGAATATTAAAGAACGTATTTAACTTAACTTAAGAGTAAAAATAAAAGCAAGGGTTGTAGAATTGAAGCTACAACAATAAAGTGAAGGAATGAAAGCGGAAATTGAAAACAACTTAAAGAAAACTTAGGGTATTGATCTTGTCCAATCTTCAACCAATGAAATGCTTAAAGTCTATATGGTTCTTCCTAACATGCATGATATGAGCGCGTAATGGGCGTCAACCATTACGACGACCTCGATGTGAAAACACTTTCGTTAAGACGTAGTTATAAAGCACCTAGTTTTACATTAATCTACTCCACGTAAAGATTAGTCTATAATTGAAAAATGTTTACACTATGAAAGGTGTGGAGTGATTAATGCTCCCTAGCTTACTACTCTACAACACATCCTAATAAGTATACACAATACATGAAAACCCTAATTAGGCTACAATGATAAAATATCTAGTTTCACACCAAACCATTTCACATAAAGTTTAAACTACAATTGAAAAACATTTTAGATTACCAAAGGTGTGAAATGATTGGTGTTCCCTAGCATACCCTATAAGGTGACTCTAATGAGAAATCACACATCATGTCAAATAGCATCATTGCAAAAGACATCGTTCTTGTTTCCAAGAACGTTGGTTTTACTCAAGAAATCTAAGAAAACTCATAGACTAGTTTAACTCTTTTTCATGAATAATTAGATTGGAATCTTGAAAACAAAACCTTTTAGCATGGGTTTTGAGATCCTCTAGCCCTTAACAATCATCAAACATCTAAAGAAAATCCTAAGAACATCAAGAACACTTCATGGTTTTTGGATGAGATTTTGATCAAACCCTAAGAACTAATTTAGCTAGACATGAATTGAATCTAATCTAAGCATGAATTTAAGGAAAGCAGTAAAGAAACAAGAAAGAAATGAATCAAAAACAACTATATTAAAACTATGAAATTCGGATTACAAAAAGGGAGAAAAACCTAAGCTAGAACATGAAGAACAAAGAGGAAAAAGAAGAAGAAATTGCTCTTATGGAATTAAGCCCAGAAAACGTGCATCAAAGTAAACTAAAACATGAGAAATTAAAGTGATACACCTGAGAAAATCCGAACAAACCCCAAAAGATGCATCATTTAACCTAAAACCCTAATCTCGTATATATAGAGATTTAATTTACAAGGGACTCATCAAGGATCAATTCTAGCCGCACAAACAGAGCTGGTCGCCGTCCATTTCTCTCCATTAAACCCAACTTTTGATTTGGATCGCATAAAGATTTGGAAATATCTTGACCTTCTGGAAGATGCGAAGTCGATCGATCGAAAATTTTGTGCTCTGAGAATCGATCGATCGCATCTGGATCGATCGAAGTTGAGTCGACAGAAAGTCGATCGATCGAATTATTAGCTGTACAAATAATCGATCGATCGAAAAGCCTTGGACGATTTTTCATCTTTTCAGGATCAGCCTCGAACTCTGGAAATGACCAAATTGCCCTTGATGTATTTTCAGGTCTAATTCAAGTGTTTTGAATTAGATTTCAATTAAGACCTGAAAATAAGACAAAACAATAAACTACAACAAAACGTTATATATACAACAAGAACTAGGTATAACAAATGCAAGTCAATGGGTCTTAAATCGAATAATTCAAGACTTATCAGTAGGTACGCTAGTTTTTACACATTTTCTTACGAACTTATGTACACTTTGCTTATACACCTTCTCAAATTCACCTTTAGTATCTTTGTAACATCTCGTATAATTATGTAATAATTATTATTATCATATTACAAACTCATGAGAATTTTTTAACATTTTAAAAATATCAAATGTGAAATTTCTCTTAAATATTAATATAATTGTACTTATGCTCATGTATTCTACAAAAGGTGTTAAAATGCTTTACAAATTTTAGGGTTCTTGATCATTCAATAAAAATCCTAAGGCGACGAAAGTTCAACTCGATGAATGAACGTTCGATGTGCAGTTACATGCAAATAAAATTAGAAGTTTCTACCTTTTGCTTGTGCATGGGATGGGATGTCCATATAACCATCTTTTCGTCTAGAACCTTTAACTTGGTCATCCCTGATATTTGAAAATCCTAGAGAGAGAGAGAGAGAGAGTTTTTTTTTTTGTTTTTTCTTTGATGATTTCACTCCCAAGCTTGGAGAACTCTACCATTTGGGTAACAAGCTCAAATTTCATCTTCAATCTTTTAATTTCAAAGTATTTTGTTATGCTTAAATATTCTATTCAAAAGTATGGGTAAGGTTGTTATCTTCTATAAATAAGTAAATCATTGTAAGAGGACTATAGATCTTGAAAATAGCACTAAAGCACACTAATCCATATTTTAAGTTTCTGTACCTCATATATTTGCAAATGTATTATCAACTAAACTAATAGTAGATGATAACTTTGATATCAAATTGATGTATGAAGTTGGGACCGTTAATAATGGTTGTGAATGGTGAATGTTGTCTATTAGGACTATTCTGATTGATTAGAGTTGAGTTATTGCATGAGATCAAGTTCTCAATGGTCAATTTCATATTTTAATCACTGATACAGAGGATTAAATGTTCGATCATCGGAGTACTGAACGTTCAATGTTGATAGTGATGATTGATTATGATTTTTAATGTTTAATTAGGGTTGTAATTGCTTAATTATTGTTTGACGTGTAAGATTAAGATGTGATTTACAGTGTTATGAAGTAAAATATCTGAGATCCGGGATGATTAACAGAAATAAGTAAATGCTTACATAAAAATAAGTTAAGCAACAAAGCCTAGCTAAAACAAAGCCCAAGAGTTCCCCTTTAAATTATAGGGCTCCAAGAGGCCCGTTCACATTCCCTCACTCCCTTACAACTCCCGCCACCACCTATAAATTCCCAAACGGTTCAAACTGAAAATTTTGAAAACAACCACTCCGCCAAAATAACACTCTCCTCTCTCTCTCTCTCTCTCTCTCTCTCTCTCTCTCTCTCTCTCTCTCTCTCTCTCTCTCTCTCTCTCTCCATCCACATCCCGGTGCAAAAGTAACCGTTGCGTAGAATGGAGATGGGGCTGATATCGGTGGACCAGTGGACAGGCCAGAGCCAACCCTACTTCTTGACTCACCTGCACTCGGACCACACTCATGGCTTGTCGTCCACCTGGGCCAAGGGCCTAATCTTCTGCTCACGCCTCACCGCCAAACTGTTCCCCTTCAAATTCCCCAACTTCAACCTCTCTTTGCTACGCGTCCTCGACCTCCGCGCGTGGCACTCCCTCTCCTTCCTCTCCCCCTCCCCCTCCGCATCACAGTCCTTCATCACCGTCGAGGTCATGGCCATCGAGGCTCACCATTGTTCTGGTAAATTTGCTCTCAAGTCGCTTGGTTTAGGTTCTTATAGAATATAACGCTTTTATTGAGTTTGTGGTTTGGATTGGATTGGATTAGTTTGTGTTTTAGATTAACATGTAAAGAATGAGGGAATTCTTGTTCATAGTATAAATTGCGAGCTCAATTCTTATTGATTGTTGATTGATATGTGTGTGTGAGGGTTTATTTGCGCGTGTAGATTAATGCTTGTAATTTGTACTGGTGTTAAAGGCAATTCTGTCTGGAAGATGCAATTTGGATGCTATAAATTCCAATTTGTTTTGTTGTAGAAAAACTTGTGACATGATGAATGCGATTTGGCACTTTTGGCAGCATTTCTGATGGGCTAGGTAGGTAGATTAGGGCTTGAATTTGCTAACCAACTTGATAATTATTAATTACTAGCTTGTAACCCGTGCTATGCGCGGGATTCTTTCTTATAATTTAGTTTCATAATAATAATAATAAAAATAATGGAAGAACAGAAGCATATAAAATATAGATAAAAAATGAAAACTGAAAAATACTAATATAATATAATAGGGACAAAAATTTCTTACAAACTGGTTTGTAAGAAATTTTTTACAACTCATATTTAAAAAAGACACGTATCCTTTAAACATGTGAGAATCACATGTTTTTTTTATTAATGCTATTAAAAAAAAATGCACAAAGTACATGCTATTTAAATAACATGTGTTTCTCACATGCCAAAGAACACATGTCAATCTTATATGTGGGTTGTAAGAAATTTCATACAAACCGGTTTGTAGGAAATTTCTGTCCATATAATAGTGTTATCGTTTTAGTATTACACAAAGTAATAAAAAACTACTCAATAAACATAATAGGTGATGAGTGCCAAAAAGTGTATATTTCGACCCCTTAATTTACATTAGTTAAACCTTTAGCTTTGTTACTTTCTAATGTTTTGGTTAGTTTTAGTGTTTTTGCATTTTGCAGGGCAATAAAAGTAGAATGACAAATTTCAAGGCAAAAATACATAGAAAAGCTGGATTTTCTGAAGTGCTGAAAAAGTGGATCGATCGACTTTAAAGTAGATCGATCGAAAAGTAGATCGATCGAATTTAAAGTAGATCGATCGAAAAGTAGATCGATCGAATTTAAAGTCGATCGATCGAATTTATGCGGAGCTGGAATTTCAGAAACCCTAGCTAACTCTATAAATACCATTCTTTTCTCATTTTTAGGAGAGGAGGCCGCTTGGGAGCGCCCTAGGCGCCGTTCTCACTGTAGTTTAGGGCTTCTAGTGTTGATTTTGTCTTAGAACTTCAAATCCTTGTAAGTTTCTTTGATTTTAATGCATCCTTGTTGTTTATTTATGCTTTCTTTTGTTATGGGTAGCTAATATTTTCGTTTAGGGTTGAGGATGAAACCTCACCATTGAAGAGAAACTGAGTTTCATGCTTGTTTATGCTATTTGAGTTTATGGGTCTTGATTTCTCATTGTTCTACTTCGATTTTTGAAATGATGTTTTGATATCTCTTGTGGTTTCCGGATACAAGTGATGATGTGGAATAAGTTTCATTAAATCGATTGCTTGGTTTTTCATCTATCAAAACATTGGATATTCATTGTGTTTCATTCAACTAATACATTTGATGATTTGGTTTAATCCTAATATCTTTTGTGATTTCAATGGACGGATTCATTGAATGATTTAAATGATTTTTGAAGCAATGTAGAGCATACCTAAAATTTGTATGTGAGAACCTCAAAATATGTGTGATGAGCATGAGATTAGGTTGTTGTGATTTGGTGAGTGTGGATTCCAAAACCCTAGACCCCTTTATTTTCATTATTTTTGTTTATGTTTTCTTTTATCAAAAACCCCTAAATTTGGAACTAGGTTAAAATAGGATTAGTTTAAATATAAATTAATTTTTGCAACGCAATTCCCTGTGGATACGATCTCGCACTTGCACATACACTATATTGCAAACGATTCGTGCGCTTGCGAGTATTAAAATTTGCACAACAAGTTTTTGGCGCCGTTGTCGGGGAATTGTTTTGTTTGTGGAAATTGATTTTTGTTTGAATTGATTTTATTTTTCTACTAGTTTAGGTAGATTTTTGTTTCTTGTAATTGTTGTTTTGTTTCTGTTTTACGTTCTGATATTTAAAAAAAAAAAAAAAAACAGAAAATTGTTTGTGTTCCCGGTTCTGTTTCTGCTGTTTCTGCACTTTCTGTGTGCCCCGCGAAGTCGATCGATCGAGTCTCAAGTCGATCGATCGATTTTCGATCGATCGAGAAAACATTCGCCCTACATAAAGTCGATCGATCTAGAAGTAATTCGATCGATCGAAACTCGATCGATCGAACCTTACTTCGATTGTGCTAATTTTCCAAGTTTTTAGTTCATTTTTGTTAAATATTTTGTTTATGTTTTACCTTATTTTGTTGTTTGTTTTTGTTTGTTAGTTTATTTTTAAATTTTCAAAAAAAAAAAAAAAACACTTGGTTCATTTCTTTTGTGGGATATTTGCATGCTATAGGGTGCAAGTGAAGCATGGATTCTTACTTTGATAATTATTGTGATTCTTCTGCACAACATGCTTCACCTAGTGATAGGACACTTGCTCCAACCAACTGCCCTTACAGTTTCAACCCACATGAACCTTGTTCATATTGCTCTGATCCTTATCATAGTGCTAGTAGTTGTCCCTCCTGGGAACAATTCTGCAATCTGTCTTATGAGCAAATGAACACCAATCTCTCTAGTTCGGGATTTGATTCAAATTCCAATTTTTACAACCCGGACTGGAGCGACCATCCTGATTTCTCGTGGCAAGCTCAAGCCATGGGAAATTGTGCTCCCCAATTTCAGGAACTGCACTATCCTGATTATCCACAATTTGATAACCAATCTTCCCATCCTTCATCCTACGTTTATCCAGCCTCTTCTTCACAGTCCACTTTGGAAGACACTCTCAAGGTCTTCATGGAGCTCACAGGCCAGGCTATTAGTGACGTGAAGAATGCTACTATGGAAAACACTCAGGCGATTGACAGGATAGAAGGAAAGCTTGAATATCTGGTTGCTGAAGTCAACAGAATAGAGGAAGAAGAGCTTCAGAGTCAGTCGATGGTTGCAGGGCACTACATGATTGATGAGGATGATGCTAGTCATTCTTGTCATGAGCATGTCCCTACCATCACCATGTTTGAGAATGAGGAAATTGTGGATAGTAATGAGGAAGAAAAGGAGGAGCACCTTGAGCAAGCAGCGCCCCCGCCAAATCCAAATACATCCAATAATAAGGAAATGAGTACTGAAGCTCAATCCTTCATCACAATCCCTCTTGAGACATTTCATGAACTCCAAGCTTCAATTCTAAAATGTCTCAAAGAGCCATCTTATGCCAAAACTGTCAAGGATCTATGCACACAACCGCGTAAATCTAGGAACCATCGTTCTAAGAAGATCCTTCGAAGCAAGCAAGTTGGCTACATAAGATGGCGAAACATTCCTCCCGAGGGACATCAATTCTTAAAGAAGAAAGGGTGGAAGGGATTGGTTGGACATCCACATGATCGAGGAAGGCACTGTAAATTTTCTTTTACCTTTTTTGTACAGTTGATTTCTTTCATTTTACTTTTATTTCTAACAGCAATTAACCTTTTGATGTTTGTTTCTATGAGAAATGTTGCTGTTAGTTTTTGTTGACAGGTGTTTTGGTGTTTAAGTTTGGGGGACGCCTTGACCTTTCACACCTCGATGTTTCCGTATTTCTGGTAATGTATTTCTACACTACACATTGCGGACAATGTGTAATTCAAGTTTGGGAGTATGGAAAAACATTCTGTCCATTTGTTTGTTTGTTTAATTTTTCTGTTTGTTTAGTTATTTTTAGTTGTCTTTTTGTTCTTAAAATGTTTTAATTAAAAAAAAAAATTAATTATGTTGTCAAGTTTGAGTTAAGCCATAGCTGTGGTTTGCATTTCATCGGCTTGCTTAAAGTTTTGAACACATCATGTCTTTGGGAATCTGAATCTTTTGACTTATTTTTGGGCTAGTGAGACTTCACTTGTTTGAGTTGAATTATCACGAGCACATTAGCATGTAATCTGTGGGGTATGAATTTGTGCTTAATTGTGTATTTTGAGAATTGTTGGATGACTTATTGATAAATAACCTTGGCTTGCAAGATATTTATATATATATTAAAAAAAAAAGAGAAGAAAAAAAAAAAAGATCATTTTGAGTTTTTCACTGAGTAACCGGGCCTCTTGCCTCACTAAGCATTGAGTGTTCGCGTCAAAAGGTCGCGTCACTAAGCATTGAGCACAACAATAGGCTAAAAAATATCAGACCCCGTACAAAAAACAACCATAGGAAACCCTCTCTCACCATCATTTTCTTGAATTTAGTGTAAAATTTACAAAAATTAAAATAAGCAATTTGAATGAAAAATAATATATTAATTACATAAAAAATAAAAAAAAATAAAAATAAAAATAAAAAGAAGAGAGGAAACGAAATAAGAGAACCATAGAAAATATAGACAAAAAATGAAAAATAAAAAATACTAATAGAATAAAATAGAGTTTTCTTCCATATACTTTTCCGGTTCATATGAAACCTTGAAAATTAATATTGTCTATCAATTAAGCACATTAACAATGTGCATTATACAGGGAAAAAAAAAATTTAGTGAACAATGTAAATTAAAAAATCGTCATACCTCGTACTCAAAACAACAATTAATGTAAACTCTCTCTCTCCATGGTTTCCTTGAATTCAATGTAAAATTTAAAAAAGGAAAAAGAAAAAAAAAAAAAAAAAAGCAATTTGAACAAAATAATATTAATTAGGAAATAGGGACAAAAAAAATGTAAAGAGAGAACAAAATCATAGAAAATAAAGTAAGAAAAAATGTAAAATGATAATCACTAATATAATAGAAAATAACTATTTTTTTATATACTTTTTCCAGTTCCAAAGAAATTTATAGGTATAGGAAGAAACTATGGTCAGATAGATATTTTTTAATTCGACCATCATTCTTATATATAGCGTAAAAGAAACTACTTTTTCAACAAAAATAAAAAAATAATATAAATTATCAATGAAAAAATAAGGATAGAAAATCAAATCAGAAAAACAGAAGCACATAAAATAAATACAAACATATTATTTACAATTCTATTGAGCACAGCCCCGACAAACTTGAAAGGCAAACTAAAAAAAAAAAAGGCTATAGCAGTATTACAAACAAATAGGTTCCAACAATAGCAAAAAGTTTGCTCTCTTTGCTTTAAGCACCACTTTCCAGTAATGTAAACAACATTGCAGTTTTGCATAACCACAAACCATTAGTTCTCCATATATTTATTTAAGAAAGCGAGAGATATTGGAGTAACTTTTGACATTTCCCAAAGAAAAAAAAAAACTGACGTTAGACTCTTTGAGGTTTAGTTTGTAACAGACATTTAGTGGGAGGGGAAGCGGTGTTGGAGTAAAAGATTTTACTTAAAGGAAGAGAGAGAGAGAGAGAGAGAGAGAGAGAGAGAGGGTAGAAATTAATGAGAATTTAATTATAACAAAATTAAATGTTTCTATTCATTTTCTATTCAATAAAAGAGATTTGATTGAGAATATTAAACACACCATTTATTTCACTTGAAATACATGGAGCAGTTCAATTTTACTTCTTCTTCTTTTTTTTTTTTTCTTTTTCAGTTTTACTTAAAGGAAGCGGAAGATGTAGAAATTAGTGAGAATTTAATGACAAAAAAAATTTGACGTTTCTATTCATTTTTTATTCAATATAAGAGAGTTAATTAGTCATATTAAATGCACCGTTTATTATACTTGAAATACACAGACCGGTTTAGTTTTACTTAAATTACCAGTTTTTTACTTAAAAGACCGGTTCAATGTTTAAAAAGTATGGATTTATGCCACGTGTCCTAATTCTAGGCCAACTCTAAGTTGGAACTCGGCTTTTATGTGTATATATATATATATGATATGTTTCAATAAAAATAAAATCCATATAATTTTGAACATTAAAAAAAAAAACATTTCAAATTTAATGCTTAATTAACTCTTTAGTATTTTAAAAGCATTTATATTTCTTTTGTGCACAATAATCAAATAAAATTTTGCTTTTTTTGACTTTCAAAAGCAGAATAACACTTACAAAAAATAAGTGAAAATCATAAAAATCACATAAAAGAAAAACAAATATCCCATAAAACATTTAAATGAATTAATACATAAGACCCATATTTTTAGTTTTAATTCATATAAATTAAAACATGTTAAAATCTTTGTTCCCATAGGTGTAGTTTAGGATGAAAATAAGTATGAAGAAAAAAAATAGTAAGAAGAAAACCACGATTTTGATTATCAAAATATAAAATAGAAAATTATCAGGAATTTTTTTTAATGTCAATGTGATACCTATTATATTTCAATCCTATATAATTTTGAACATTTGAAACAGCAAATGAACAAAAGAAAAAAAATTCATAAACATTCAAATGACGAATTGTTCAACCACAAATTTCACAAACAAAATGGAAACATATTTAGATTTCAACCAAAAATATAAAAATATTAAAGAGTCATACTTATATCATTAATTGAGAGAGAGATGCTACTTGTATCATTAATAGAGAGAGAGAGAGATTAAATAGACCGGTTCATTTTTTTTTTTTTTAATGTCAATGTGATACCTATTATATATAATCTGAACATTTGAAAAGGCAAATGAACAAAAAAAAAAAAAAATCTCATAAACATTCAAATGAAAAATTGTTCAACCACAAATTTCACAAACAAAATGGAAACATATTTAGATTTCAACCAAAAATATAAAAATACCAAAGAGTCATACTTATATCATTAATTGAGAGAGAGAGGCTACATGTATCATTAATAGAGAGAGAGAGAGAGAGAGAGAGAGAGAGATTAAATAGACCGGTTCAATTTTATTTAAAAGACTGGTTTAGTACTTAAATGACCGGTTTAGTCACTAAAAAGTATGAGTTCATGCCACATGTCACTATTCTATGTCATTTTAAGAAAGAACTCGGCTTTTATATATATATATATGATGTGCATAACAAGATATTTTAATAAATTATCCTCACTACAATTTTTCTTAGATGAAAATAAATGTTTTCAAATTTCCTTTGTTTAGGGACGGAAGAGTGTTAAGCAGATCTTCTACTTAGGTATGGCTTCCTGCTTCGTTAGATGGTAGCTTGTATTTATCAAACATTCCTGTTCTAATTAAGGTTGTGTGTGGATTCTTGTTGTAAAACCATAGCAACCATAGAGAATATGATTGAATCCAGGACTTGGTTCTAGTATTGAACCTAATTTGTCTATTGCGAGGCCTTAATTCATTGATGGTGCAATTACAGAAAATGCTTGTTATTGTGCATTTGTTTTCATCGATCCAACAGGTGCAGTTATGTTTTTGTTTCATGGAGAGTTTGGCTGCTTGCTTTTCGCTGGTGATTTCCATTGGGAAACAGCTAGTAAGAGGGAAAAGATAGGAAGAACCATGCTCCTCGATGCTCTCAAGGACGATGTAGTCGACATCCTTTACTTGGATATCACATACTGCAATCCGTCATGCATTTTTCCATCTCGAGAAGCTGCAGCTCAGCAGGTGCACCTCCACATTTCTCTGCAAGGTTCCCTCGTTTTGCTTAGATCGTATGATGCAGTTTTATGCACTTTATAGCTGTACGTTACTGAACAATGGCCATTACTATGTTAAACCTTCTAAATATCGTACTAAGTTTGGATAGACAACCAGTACTAGTTTAGGCTTTTTTCCAGAATCAAATTATTTTCTATCAGATATCATACTAATTTTCGCTAAACTACTACCATCCGTATTTAATTTGAACCAACCCAGCTCTGGCTTCTCCCAAGAAACTGCAATGAAATTACTTTTCGAAAGAGAAACAGCCGGCAAATTTAAATCTTTAAGAATTGCTTGATCACGTTGATGCAAATTACCGGTATCCCTGAGCCTCAAGCCAACCCAATGAATCCAGTATTTAACCTTCCGCCACAAAACATTAAAGCAATCCTTTTGTCCCTCCATTCGAGCCGAACATCTCCATATCCATAAATTCCAAATAATGATACAGGGAATCAACCCAATCAAATTACCAACCTTTGTGGATTTTTTGGATCTATGAAACCAAGTTTCAACAGTAATCAACCAAGACCGAGTAGCCACATAAGGAATACCCAGGAAACTAGAGCACATTTGCCAAAGCTTAGCCGCAATCTTGCCACTGTAAAGCACATGATCCAGGTCCTAAAAGTCGCCCTGCGGACAGCATTCACATTTTGAGGCTAAAGAGATACCAATACGCCTTATCCGGTCGTCCACACTCAAGCTATTAGTCATCGCCTTCCACACAACAACTGAAATTTTTTTGGTAAAGCAGAGTGCCAAATCCAGTTTGTCCATTGGTGCTTTGGAACCGAAATACGAAGCCAGGCTCAAACACTTTTTGTTGAAAATCTCTCATCGCTACTACCAAGTTGATAAGTCTTGAATTGTTGATTCAAGACCCCTTTATTTGCATTTGTTAGACCTAGTTCGTATTGTATATATAACGTTTTGTTGTAGTTTTTGTGTTTTATCTTATTTTCAGGTCTTAGTTGAAATCTAATTCAAAACTCTTGAATTAGACCTGGAAATACATCAAGGGCATTTTGGTCACTTCCAGAGTTCGAGACTGACACTGAGAAGATGGAAAATCGTCCAAGGCATTTCGATCGATCTACTATTTGTACAGCCAATAATTCGATCGATCGACTCTTCGATCGATCGACATATTTTCGATCGATCGAATTCGCCGACTTCCAGAAAATCAGATATTTCCAGATCTTTGCATTCTTTATGCAATTCAAATCATAAGTTGGATTTTGTGGACAGAAATGGACGCCGACCAACTCTGTTTGTGTGGCTAGGATTAGCTCTTGATGGTCTTTTGTAAATCCAATTCTCTATATATATGAGATTAGGGTTTTAGGTTAGAACATGCATCTTTTGGGGTTTGTTCGGATTTTCTCAGGTGTATCACTTTAATTCTTCATGTTTTAGTTTACTTTTATGCACGTTTTCTAGGCTTAATTCCATATAACAACTTCCTTTCCTAAATTTCAAGTTCTAGCTTAGCTTGTTCTTCATTTTCTTCCTCTTTTGTAATCCGAATTTCTTTAAGTTTAATATAGTTGATTTCAATTCATTTCTCCTTTGTTCCTTTACTGTTTTCATTCATTTCCATGCTTAGATTAGTTTAAATTCATGTCTAGCTAATTTAGTCTTAGGGTTTGATCCAAATCCAATCCAAAAACCATGAAGTGTTCTTGAGGTTTTTAGGGTTCTCTTTAGATGTTTGATGATTGCTAAGGGCTAGAGGATATCAAAACCCATGCTAAAAGGTTTTGGTATCAAGATTCCAATCAAATTTATTCATGAAAAAGAGTTTAACTTGTCTATGAGTTTTTCTTGAAGTCTTGAGTAAAACCAACATTCTTGGAAACAAGAATGATGTCTTTTTCAATGGTGCTATTTGACATGATGTATGATTGCTCATTAGAGTCACCTTATAGGGTATGCTAGGGAACACCAATCATTTCACCCCTTTGGTAGTCTAATTGTTTTTTAATTGTAGTTTAACTTTATGTGGAATGATTTGGTGTGAAACTAGATATTTTGTCATTGTGGCCTAGTTAGGGTTTTCATGTATTGTGTATACTCATTAGGATGTGTTATAGAGTAGTAAGCTAGGGAACATTAATCTCTCCACACCTTTGGTAGAGTAAATGTCTTTTCAATTATAGTTTAGTCTTTACGTGGAGTAGATTAATGTAAACCTAGGTGCTTTATGATTCCATCTTAACTAGAGTGTTTTCACGTCGAGGTCGTCGTAATGGTTGACGCCCATTACGCGCTCATATCAACATGTTAGGAAGATCCATATAGACTTTAAGCATTGCATAGGTTGAGGATTGGATAGGATCAACACTCTAAGTTTTCTTTTAAGTTAATTTCATTCCCGCTTTTATTTCTTCACCTTGTCGTTGTAGCTTCAATTCTACAACCTTACTTTTATTTGTTTTTAAGTTAAGTTAAATACGTTCCTTTCAATATTCCATTATGCAAAACAACCAATAATCCCTGTGGTTCGATCACCCTTACTATAGTACAATCGATACGTACTATTGCGAGTGGTAAACTTATAAATTTAAAATCCACGTAGCCGCTTGGCGCGCTACCAATTTTTGGCGCCGTTGCCGGGGATTAACGGTTGTTTATGGGATATTTAGGATTGTATCTAGCTTGATTTAGTACATAGTGTTAATTCTGTCCATAAGCTGTTTTTGGTTCTGTATAAAAACTGTTTTTAGTGTTTTTTGGGTTTTACTTCGGTTCTGTCTGTTTTCTGCAGAATTCTGTTTCTGCAGAAATATCGATCGATCGACTTTTTGGACCTGTAATTTCGATCGATCGACTTTAGATCGATCGACATAAAATTAGATCGATCGAATTTTGTTTTGAGCAGCACTGTTTTTCTGCTGACTCTAGACCGAACCTCCACTTAATTTCTTATTGTCCTGTGCATATTTAGACTTTAATTTTGTTTTAGATTTTATTTTCTGTATTTTCCTTGCATTTTTCTCTTCTGCAGCGAATCGATCGATCGACATTAAAAGTGATCGATCGAAATTTCGATCGATCGACCAAATATTCGATCGAGCGACATTTTCTTGCAGTAGCACTTCAGCTGCCACTGCACTGCCTCACTGCAGATTCGGTTAGTCTTTCTTCCCTTTTCTTTTTATTTCTTTTCTGTACCTTGTATATATAGATTAATTTTTGTTGGTGCATGTTTGGTCGTCGTTCATTATCATTACCTATTTTTCCATACGACCCAAACTTAGAGCGGATTTCTAGACGAAGTAGATCCAAACGGAACTCACGTCTAAGAGCCCATTCTAATTCACCAATGGCTGAAGAACCAAAGCCTGTGCTGTTGAGGGACCATTATGTTCCCTCAACATACACACCTACTTCAAGCCTTCAGTTGCCGGACATTACGGCAGCTCATTTTGAAATTAAGTCCGGATTCATTCAAATGCTTCCTTTATTTTACGGACTTAGTACTGAGGATCCTTATAAGCATTTAGATGACTTCATTGAAATCTGCTCCACCATTAGGTTGCAGAACTTTACAGAGGATGCGTTTATTTCCGTTCTCCCTTAAGGATAAAGCTAAGTATTGGTTAAATTCCCTAGAGACTAATTCTATTACTTCTTGGGCTCAGATGCAACACGAGTTCCTTAAGAAGTACTTTACCATAGGGAAGACCAACCAAATACGAAAAGCCATAACTGGTTTTTCGTAAGTAGAGGGAGAACCTTTTCATGAAACTTGGGAGAGGATGAAGGACCTTTTACGAAAGTGTCCACATCATGCTGTTCCCAAGTGGCAGCTTGTACAATGCTTCTATGATGGCTTGACTGAGCCACATAGACAGATGGTAGAGGCCTCATGTGGGGGTACTTTTATGTTGAAGAGTGAGGATGATGCATGGACACTTTTTGAAAATTTATCTGAAAACTCTTTACACCATTCATCATCCGGTCGTAGGACAAACACTAAGAGCCAAACTCTTTATGAGGTGTCCCAACCTTTGGACTTGAATGCCAAAGTGGATGCCTTATCTAGAAAATTAGATCAATTGTTAGCATCTGGTTTTGTGCCTGCGACAGCATCTCATATACACACACCACATGATGCATGTTCATTTTGTTCCGATCCATCACATCAGGCCGAAAATTGTCCTATTATTGGACAGTCTTCTGAGCCTCCTTTTGAGCAGATGAACGCAGTTTACTCTAGACCGGTTAGTGATCATTTTAATAATTCTTATAACCCGGCCTTGAGAAACAATAGTAGTATGTGGCGGCCTAATGTTCCACAATATAATGGACTGCAAAACCAAGCATATCAGCAGTCCAACAATCAATTCTACCAGCCGCCACCTAATAGTCATCCTCCCAACCCACAATAGCAATCAGCCCTTCCACCTCCTAGAAATTCTGCATTTGAGGAAAAGGTGTTGACTAGTCTTAGTAAATTTGAGTCTCAGACTCAGATTCTAAATTCCCATTCTCAGTCTATAGCAAAGCTAGAAGTCCAACTTGGACAACTAGCTAAGTCCTTTAGTGAGAGAGAGATAGGGAAGTGTTCTAGTCCATCTAGTATACATCCTAGGAGTGGAGGGGTAGTCATTGATCCAAAGGTGGGAGAGACAAAGACTGAACCAATAGGGCAATTAGAAAAGACCAAACTTGCCAAGGGTAAAGGAGTGTTTACCGAAACACCACACTCCAACACACAATTCCTTGAGGCACATTTTAAACCTGAAGTGTCTTACCCTCTAAGTCTCAAGGATCCTAATGGGCACGAAACGATAAATTTTGCCCAACCACTGCCAGACACAAATCCATTCATTAGCAGTGAATTTTGACGGGTCTGGCTGAAGACGTTAAACTTAGCGCTCCTGGGAGGCACCCCATTCATTTTGTTTGATTGTATATATTTTATGTTTAATTTTTATGCTTTGTAAGTAATCTGTTTTTATTTTTACCAAGGCATTTCGATCGATCCATTTTTTGTTTCGATCGATCGATGTTTAGATCGATCCATTTTTGTTTCGATCGATCGAATTGTAGATCAATCGAGTTTTGTTGAGATCGATCGAAAGGTGACAGTTTCATTTTTGATATTTTTGTTCATGATCTTGTATATTACTCTTTCTTTTTAGTTTTCTCTTTCAGGTTAAGTGTTCCTACCTCTAAGTTTGGGGGTATGCTTTGAGCCATACCTCCCCATTCAGGTTTTCTTTATCCCTTATCATGCTTTCGTTTTGTACACATTGGGGACAATGCGTTATTTTAAGTTTGGGGGTATAGAAGTACACTTAGTCTAAATTTTATACAAATTTTTCAATTTTCTTTGTGAATATCTATGTTGTCTTGTAGAAATTAGTTGATTTATAATTGTGATTTGCTTTTCATTGACAATTTTAAAATTTTGAACACATGATCACACAATTAGAGAGTCTAAGTCTGCTTAATTACTTTTGGCTATGAGATTCACATGTAAGAATTTGAAAAATCATGACATACATTGGCATATTGTTTGTGGGGTATGTACTTAAGTTAATACCTTGCATATTTGTTTTGAGTGTCTTGGATAAAAACCAAGTTTACTTGTTAGATGGATGACGTGGGCATAATAAAAAAAAAAAAAAAAAAAACTTCATTGAGTAACCGGACCTCTTGCCTCATTAAGCATTGAGTGTTCGCGTCAAAAGATGTAAGTAAATAAAAATGGTTAGTTTGACTTCGTAGTTCTTTTTGACTTGAGTTATTAAGCCCTTAGGGATGTTTTACATCTAGTGCCCTAAAGCCATCTGGTTTGGGAGTCACTGGCCTAACACTTGGTACATAGGTCATTTAGAAGCTTAAAGGAGTTGAGCATTGCACAACCATAATAAATAATGTAAATAATATTAAAGTATGCCTATGCCTTAGTTATTCCATCTAGCGAGAGATATAAAGAATTTTGAGACACTGGAGCATGTATGTAGGTTATATTCTTTGAAAGCCTCATAACTGTATGTTAATATCAAACTGCATCATTTTTAACATGTGAGATCTTAGTTGGCCATTTGTAAATAAGTAGACTATGATTTTCTGAACTGTGTGAAGATGGAGTTTATTAGTTTAAAGTTGTTCATGAATTATGAACCATCGTTGTGATGATACTTCTTTTTATTAGGTAACATGTATATTTTGTAAAGATAATGTTTGTAGGTAGCATTTTCTGCTAAACCTTCACGAGACTTCACTCGTCCACTAGGGTAGCCTAGGGGTTTAAAAGGCTTGTTGCATGTGCTAAATGCAATCGCGTTTCCCACGAAAGAGGATATAGATTAGTTGTTTATATTTTAATTTCTAGTTGTAATGCTAGGGACTAGCATTATGTAAGTTTGGGGGTGTGATAAGTCTTGAATTGTTGATTCAAGACCCCTTTATTTGTATTTGTTAGACCTAGTTCGTATTGTATATATAACGTTTTGTTGTAGTTTTTGTGTTTTATCTTATTTTCAGGTCTTAGTTGAAATCTAATTCAAAACTCTTGAATTAGACCTGGAAATACATCAAGGGCATTTTGGTCACTTCCAGAGTTCGAGACTGACACTGAGAAGATGGAAAATCGTCCAAGGCATTTCGATCGATCTACTATTTGTACAGCCAATAATTCGATCGATCGACTCTTCGATCGATCGACATATTTTCGATCGATCGAATTCGCCGACTTCCAGAAAATCAGATATTTCCAGATCTTTGCATTCTTTATGCAATTCAAATCATAAGTTGGATTTTGTGGACAGAAATGGACGCCGACCAACTCTGTTTGTGTGGCTAGGATTAGCTCTTGATGGTCTTTTGTAAATCCAATTCTCTATATATATGAGATTAGGGTTTTAGGTTAGAACATGCATCTTTTGGGGTTTGTTCGGATTTTCTCAGGTGTATCACTTTAATTCTTCATGTTTTAGTTTACTTTTATGCACGTTTTCTAGGCTTAATTCCAGATAACAACTTCCTTTCCTAAATTTCAAGTTCTAGCTTAGCTTGTTCTTCATTTTCTTCCTCTTTTGTAATCCGAATTTCTTTAAGTTTAATATAGTTGATTTCAATTCATTTCTCCTTTGTTCCTTTACTGTTTTCATTCATTTCCATGCTTAGATTAGTTTAAATTCATGTCTAGCTAATTTAGTCTTAGGGTTTGATCCAAATCCAATCCAAAAACCATGAAGTGTTCTTGAGGTTTTTAGGGTTCTCTTTAGATGTTTGATGATTGCTAAGGGCTAGAGGATATCAAAACCCATGCTAAAAGGTTTTGGTATCAAGATTCCAATCAAATTTATTCATGAAAAAGAGTTTAACTTGTCTATGAGTTTTTCTTGAAGTCTTGAGTAAAACCAACATTCTTGGAAACAAGAATGATGTCTTTTTCAATGGTGCTATTTGACATGATGTATGATTGCTCATTAGAGTCACCTTATAGGGTATGCTAGGGAACACCAATCATTTCACCCCTTTGGTAGTCTAATTGTTTTTCAATTGTAGTTTAACTTTATGTGGAATGATTTGGTGTGAAACTAGATATTTTGTCATTGTGGCCTAGTTAGGGTTTTCATGTATTGTGTATACTCATTGGGATGTGTTATAGAGTAGTAAGCTAGGGAACATTAATCTCTCCACACCTTTGGTAGAGTAAATGTCTTTTCAATTATAGTTTAGTCTTTACGTGGAGTAGATTAATGTAAACCTAGGTGCTTTATGATTCCATCTTAACTAGAGTGTTTTCACGTCGAGGTCGTCGTAATGGTTGACGCCCATTACGCGCTCATATCAACATGTTAGGAAGATCCATATAGACTTTAAGCATTGCATAGGTTGAGGATTGGATAGGATCAACACTCTAAGTTTTCTTTTAAGTTAATTTCATTCCCGCTTTTATTTCTTCACCTTGTCGTTGTAGCTTCAATTCTACAACCTTACTTTTATTTGTTTTTAAGTTAAGTTAAATACGTTCCTTTCAATGTTCCATTATGCAAAACAACCAATAATCCCTGTGGTTCGATCACCCTTACTATAGTACAATCGATACGTACTGTTGCGAGTGGTAAACTTATAAATTTAAAATCCACGTAGCCGCTTGGCGCGCTACCACAAGCCATATTAACCGATCCATTCCTGGTTTAGTTCCATCAACCTGAGAGAAAATATCATCAGCAATCTCTTGACCCACTAGCTTAACAGCCAAGTCCACATCCCAACTATTTTCCACCATGCAATCTTTTATTTTTAATAAAGGCAAATCAGATATCTGAGCCTTCTGACATATAGGACCCGACTCCATCCACTTATCCCGCCAAAATGATAGGTTCCCATCTTTGACACGCCAAACGGACTTGTCAATAACCAGGGGAACGGAATTTATAAGCATTTTCCAAAATCTAGAGCCTTTAGAGGAGTCCACAAGGGAAATATGTTGATTCTTCACGTATTTAGCTTTAAAGAAACGTGACCATAAGGTATCCTCCAAGAGGAATTTCCAGGCAAATTTGGATTGAAGAGCTGTAGACATCCATAATATTTCTGATTCCCACGCCGCCTTCATCCACGGGCTTGCAAACCGATTCCCAACTCACCCATTTCCTCTTTGGCCTTCCTTCAGACGAACCCCAGAAAAAACGTACTAAAAAGCCTGTTAATCTTCCCAAATATTTGCTTGGGCACTGGTAAGGCTGATAATAAATGCACCGGCAAACTTGAAAGAACGTGCTTAATCAGAAGTAATCTGGCACCAGCAGAAAGATATCTCATCTTCCAACCCTCAATTTTTTTAGAAATTTTAATCAACAAATAATCAAAATACCAAGATTTAACCCTACCAGGGAAAATGGGAACCCCCAAATATCGCGTTGGGAAATTTCCCATTGAAAAACCAGAAACATGAATCAGCTCCTGACGCCTAGAATCTGGAATACAGTTAGAAAAAAAAAAATAGATGATTTCAAGGCATTGACCACTTGACCAGACCACTGGGCATAGGTATCAAGAACTTCTAAAATGCTCCTCACATCTTTCTTTCTACCAGTCGAAAAAATAACCATATCATCCGCATAAAGCAAATGGGACATTAAAGGGCCCTTTCTAGGCTGTCAATAGAATCCAATAGTCCCATCCTGAACTTTCTTCCGCAACAATCTAGAAAACATCTCCTTCACCAAAATAAATAAATAAGGGGATAAAGGATCCCCCTGGCGAAGACCCCTACCAGCCTTAAAAAAATCTTTAGAAGTGCCATTCATCACCACAGAGAACCAAGAAGAAGAAACACAGTTGGAGATCAGCTTACAAAACCCCAAGGAAAACCCAAACGCATTCAGCACTTGCAGTAAAAATTCCCAGTCTACCGTATCATAAGCCTTGGCCATATCAATTTTCATCATAATGTTACCCCCCCCCCCCCCCCCCCGAATTGGTTTATTTATGTCTTCAACCAATTCCTGTGTAAGACTTATGTTCTCAAAAATACTTCTGCCAGGCAGAAAGGCTCCTTGCTCTTCAGAAACCAAACGACACAAAACAGCAGATAATCGATTCACAATCAGCTTTGAACATATTTTATACACAACCGAGCAAAGGCTAATAGGCCTAAATTTATCAAAGGAACATGGGTCCGACACTTTCGGAATTAAAACAAGAAAGGAAGCGGTGTAATACCTCGGAAACGCCGTACCTGCAAAAAAGTCCCTGACTGCCTCGACCAAGTCTGTTTGAATAAAATCCCAACAATGTTGGAAAAAACCAGAAGTAAAACCATCCGGGCCAGGGTTGCTATTAATCGGTATATCAAACAAGGCATCTTTAATTTCCTGCTTTGTTGGGCTCCGACATAAGTTCAAATTTTCAGCTTCCCTCACCTCTTCTTGTATAATATCAGATAAACTAAGCACTGACGCCGAAGCCCTGCGACCCAAAAAATCAGCAAAATGAACTACCGCTTCATTATGAATCTCTTCCGGTGTAGACAGCATTCTACCATCTAGAAGATTCATCGAATTAATAATATTCCTCTTCCTAGTCTGTAAAGCTGCAAAGAAAGAAGCATTAACCTCCCCATGCCCTATCCACGTATTTTTAATTTTTTGAGCAATTCTGGTTTCCTCTCTTTTCATCCAAGTGTTTAATTCCGCTTGAGCCTCAAGCATATCCGCTTCCACTTCTTGTGAATAAGACTCTTGCAATTGAGTTTCCTTTTGCTCAACTTTTTCCTCCAGTCGTTTTAAGTGCATCGTAGTCCAACCGAAAACCTCATGATTCTATCTTCTAAGAGCATTTTTAACTTTTTTCAACTTATAAGCAAGTTTCCACAAACTAGCTCCATCCACCTCCTCATTCCATAGATTTTGAACAAACTCCCCAAAACCTTCATGCAACGTCCACATCTGTTGGAATCTAAAAATGCTAGGACCATACCTCTTATCCGAACTCTCCAACCGAAGAGACATAGGCGCATGATCTGACGATTTTCGAGGTAAATATTTCAATGATACCGTCGACCATCTATCCAAAAGCCTTGTATTACACAAAGCCCTATCCAAACGAGCCCAACTACGAGTCAAACATCCACGCCCATTGCACCAAGACAGTTTATTTCCTAAAAAAGGCACTTCGATCAACCCACCATTTTGAATAAAAGAGGAAAAATCTTCCATTGCCCTTGGCAGACGCGGACATCCTCCTCTTCTCTCCCCATCATGAAGAATAGTATTAAAATCGCCAATAATCATCCAAGGCATCTATAAAACTCCAAAAGACAAAAGACTATCCCAGAGCTGCCTTCTTTCCATGTAATTGCATTTAGCATAGACAACAGAAATGAGCAAAGAAGAGTTAATTATAAAAGTAACATGCTGATTCGACTCCTGAAGAATATTAACTTGAACCTCATCTTTACAGAATATCCACAATTTACCACCCGAATCACCATTCGAATAAGACACATCAAAATTCAACATTCCTTGCCAACGTGCAAGTTTACAATTTTGACGAAAAGGCTCCGCAATAATTAAAATCTTCAACTTTAAAACTTTTAGCATATCACGTAATCTAGTCTTCGAGGAACCGAGACCTCGACAATTCCAAAACAGCAGGTTGTCTAACATTGATCAATCCGTTCAGGCTTGCTAGGAGCCTGTGAGGAACTGCGTAGTTCATACTAGATCTCAGCTTTGGTTTCAAAATTTCAGTATCCGAAACACCATCTTTTTCTTTCACAAAATGCGGTAACACACCTATTCCCTCTGAATCCGAAATAGACCCTGAACTCCTCATCACAGGTTTGGCTGCTTTTTCGACTCTCCTCCACCCAAGATTTTCCTTGGCCAACTCCTCAACATTATCATCTAGATTCTCCAATATAACACCATCCAGAGAGCCATTTATAGATATAGGATCATACTCCTTTTCACCATTCAGCAGGCCAGCCCCTCCAGAATTGCCAGAATCCCCACCAATCTCCACAGATTTCATCGTACAATCCATGTTTAGATTAACCACCTAAGCAGCTCCCTCTATGATCAATTCAGCACACCTCATCTCAGTTGAACTTTTATCATTTTTTGCCATTGACTCCAATTGATCCTTGGACAGCCTTTCTTCACTTCTAGTCAGCCCTTCCTCCCCTCCATACGTTCCAGTTTTTTCACTCTCTGTGACAGCAACTTCCTTATTCACCCCAGAATTTTTTGCCTCAAAATTATTTTCCTTGACAACCAAATCATCTCCCACAGGTTCCACCGAAACAGAGGGTCTATTTCCCCCCAAGACGACCACCTTCTCTGTTTCTTTGGGTTTCTGCAGTTTCCATACAAGACCCGATTCCTTCTTTTTCCCTATGTCCTTCACCAACAGCTTGCAAGTACCAATATTATGCCCTTGTGTATTACATTTGGTGCAGAAGGCCTAAAGGGTTTCATAGTTAATTTCCTGACGCACACTGGAAGGCTGTCGAGGCATCCCAATCCACACATGTTGCACTGGTGGTTGGGAAATATCCATTAGAACACAGACCCTAGCCCCATCAGTGCGTGTCGCACATTTTGTAGCATTGTCTCTCCGAAGGAGAATTCCAGCCGGAGTTGTAATATTCCGCAAGTATGATTCTTGATAGAAATTCAGAGCAAGCCCCGAAAAATTAATCCAAACCGGTGCCATCACAGGTTCACCTCTTCTGAGAAGTCCACTGTCCACTGAAAATTGCGGTAATTGACCCCATCAATCTCGCTGCTTTCACGGGACATAGCCTTGATAAAGTTTGCCTCCAAAGCAAATCGAATGAATACGTTTCTGGGCTTCCGCATCGCTAAGACCACCGGCTAAGAGACTAGGCCCCAACGCCCATTAATGAACGCACGGATCCGATCAAGAGAGGGCCGTTGCTTCAGAAACTTCATCACCATAGCAAACCGAAACGAGGCCGCCGATCTCTCAATTTCGTCCCTGGAAAACTGTACGCAAACCTCCCCATCCACAATCTGGTGAGATTGAAACGGAATCACAACCTCAGGGATGGGCTGAGGTGGTACCGAAACCAACTCCGCAAAAGACCGAGTCCTCCCCGCCACCGTCGGAGGGCCCTTAGAGCCCCCGGCGGCCGCCATCGTGCCCTTGAAAACCCTAGCGCAAGACAAATTCTATTTTAGTAAAGTTTTAGTCAAAGCTGAAATCTCTAGGGAACCATATTGATAAGCCAAATGCAAATTTAGGTTCTGTGGGAAGGTTTCATAAGTACATCTATACTGTTCCATACTCCGATCATTCGTGCTTTATAGAGATAGAGGATTTTATAAAACTTGTCCAGCCAACCAGCATGAAAGGCATTGTCTCTTCATCATCTTGCTATGTTGATCCTATGTACTATTTTGGCTGTCTTTGTGGAGCCAACCAAGCAGTTCAAAGATCACTTCACAAACATAAGAGAAAGGAGAGAGATGAAAGAGTTCTGGTTGTCTGTCTTAGAACTCCCTTTAGCAGTGGTCGTGCTTCTGCTGAGTCAGAGAGGAAAAGAGGAAGGACAGTAAAGGGTCAACATTCAGGTATTCATGTGAGCAGGATAAGTGCATTGAGACGAATACAGCGTGGTGCAAAGATTATGGAAGATGGCTGTCTGAATTGATTAGTATTCATTGTCGGTAGTAAAAAGGTATGACCAATGTTGCATGTAAAAATTAGATTGGAGTATCCAACTGTAAAGTTTGAAACTGCCATGACATTTAAGGTGTAAAGAATGATCTTTTATTCTTTTTCTTTCACATGATCTGAGAGTTATAATTTGCATTACAGAATGGAGTTCAGGATGAATTGCTGCAAACAGGAATAAGGTAGGTTTTTGGTTTTCTCTAGGATGAGAAGATGTTCTTTACCTACTTATATATGGTAGAGAACTCGTATCGAAAAATTAACAAGCACATTTTGTGTAGTTAAAATATTTTTGCATGCTTTTAGTCTTTCAGGCACCTCTAATTCTAAGTTGTTGAGAAGAAAAAAATCCACTATTACATGGCCATTGCAATTCTGTTCAAACAAATTGTTCTGAGGAAGTACATTACAGATAACTTGTTGATTTAAGAAGAAAGGTATTTGTTTTCAACGTTCCTTATTGTTGTTTAAGATCTTTTGTTGTGTCAAATTAAACTTAATAATAACTGGAATAATAACGGAAGCAAGAAAGAGAGAAAAGACATAGAGGATTTACGTGGTTTGTTTATGATTTATGTCCACATGGTAAAGCCCAAAGGGCTACATTGTGCTTTTATTAATTTGTTTGTCTACAATACAAATATCCATATTTATAGGATTTAGAGTAAATACTAATATGATAATCAATTCCCCATGATTTGATTACAATTCATCGTAAATAGAGAATATTACAATATCAACCAAACAAGGAATATACGAAAAATATAATATATTTTTCATATATTCTAACATGTTGTAGCTGTGTCCATTGTCTAATTTTGTTTGTTATTATGTGTAAAGAAGACTAAGCTTTCAGAACACTTTCACTGACAGGATTTTGCATGTTTAATGCCATTATATGTACCTAGAATGCAGCTAAAAAGGGTCTTAGTCATTAAAAACATAAAGCTTTTAAGCATCGTATACATTTAAGATAGACTTTATGAGAGGTTTGCATAACTATTCTATATTTTGAATATAAATTTCTTCATTGATTTTTTCTTGGTTTGTTTTATGGGATGATGCCCAAAACTCTCTTGCATGAGTTATATTCACTTGAAAGTTTGGCAATCAAACTGACTTCATGGAACTAAGACGGAGTTTCCATCGGAAGAAAATGCATCTGGTGGGATTTGGTCATACTTGTCATAGACTTGTTTCCTAGGTATTCATAGGACTTTTAGGATGAAGAGGTGTTTTTTGGTCATCTGGTTTGACGTTAGTGGACAAGAAGAAGAAGAAGAAGAAGAAGAGGTTTTTCTGGTCATTTGGTTTGACATTAGTCTGGTCATCTGGTTTGACATTAGTGGTGGTCCAAAGGGGTATATGCTACAAGTTGAAGTGGTCAAAACGGACCTATGCCTTAGGCCCGTATATGTATGTATGTTGGTATGGGTTGCATATATTGATGGCGAGGAATAGGCCAATGCAAGCAAACTCCTCGCAGGCAAAGACTCATATAACTTTCGGTTTCAGACAATGAAAAGCTATATGTAATTTTGTCAAAAAAAAAAAAAAAAAATCCCCATTGTAGCAGCCTAAAAAAAGGGTCAGTGTCCTAAAAAAAATACTCAAAAATAATATTTAAATAAAATAGAGAATTTGTTAGAATTTTTATTGAAAATATAGTAAGTAAAATAGAAAAACGTGTGTTTTGAGTAGCTAAAAACGCTAAAATTGTTGGAGATGCTCTAAGTTTGAGAAGGATCCAAGTGGAAATTCTTAAGAAGGATGATTTGACGGCAATAAGTTCTAATAGGGTTAGTATGTAGAAATTCTTTTGCTGCAAACAAATACACGTGTTTGCACTGCTAAAAGTTTTAGGGAATATTCTTTTAAATGCACTGTAAAACAAATACACGTGTCAATTTGTGACTACAGTACAATTAGACACGTGTCTCATAAGACACGTGTCTAATTGGACGCGTGTCTACAGTAACCGGTACTGTAGACACGCGTCCAATTGTAGAGATTTTTGTAGTGCTACTTGAAGATCCAAAACCAAATCTAATTTCTTAGGATTCGAAAATCTCTAAAAATCTGAAATTACCCTAAAGATCCGAATCAGATCCTAGCTTTAATAAAAAATCCAAGTCTACATCAAATTCAAACTCTTAATTTTGATTATTTTGTAGTAATCCTAAAAGCTTGAAAAACATCATAAAATATTCATTCCACATCGTATCGAAAACGGTTGACGGCTCAACTTTCATTCTCTGTCATATTTTGAAATTCAACTAACGTACCCCATTAGTTCCGTAGACTGATATTATAGACTCGTTGCCATGTGATAAGACCATCCCAATGTGAGAAAAAGTCATGGGGTTTGTGGAAAAAAATTTAATGCTAGGCTGGTGGCGACGGGACTCTTGTCTACTCTATTCTATTCTACTGGGGCCATCGTTTTACCAAGAGAGACCGCAAAGTCATGGTACTGGCCGAGATAGAGAACCATCTAGATTGACCAATGATGGGGTTTGAACATTTATAGCCGAATCGCCGAAATTAACGGCTCAAATTTGTCGGCCTGTGAACCCACCACCGCCAGTACCACATCTTTTTCCTTAGCGAAAATGACTTGTCTATGATATCCAACACGGCACACATATATAAAGAAGACCCATAAATCATTATAATATTCTGGAGATTGATTGATAGACGTAGGTTGTGTTGACTCTTTTTTAACACCGTTGATGGTTGTGATTTTATAGGGTTGATTCGGTCAGAAATACATATGGGATGGATGTGTTGTACCCAAATGATGCTCTGTGGACCCAAAACGCACCTGTGGAGTCATTGGCGGAGCTAGGATTTTGACTCAGGGAGGTCAAGATTTTATATTTTATTTTTATATATTTTTATGAAAGAAAAAAAAAGTTAAACAAAAATTAATTAAAAATATTATAAAAATGTAACTAAAAAAAATTAATTATTGTTTAAAACATATAAGTGTAATATATAATTTATTTTGTAAGTCTAGCCTAACTTGTTACTTTATCAATTATCTACGACGAGTCTTCATAATTGGTTGACAGGAATTTTTTTTTGGTAGATATGTCATTTAAATTTAGTCTCTATCACTAGGATAGTAAAAAAAAAAAAAAAAATTCTTAAGCAAAAGTATGTTTTTATATTTGTTAAATCTACCTCTACAGCTGATTTAGAATTTGAATGGCGCATAATAAAATCGTTGTTCTTCTTGATAATTTCAGATAACTACGATTATATACTTCATACAATTAAAATATGTAAGAAAATCTATATATATTCATAACAATTAATTTAATTAAGCAGTCTAAATTTATATGATTAATCAAAATTAAAGTTCGATTGCATACTTTAAATTTTTTAAGAAATAGGAATTTTTTTTAAAAAAAAATGAAAAATGAAAAAGGATTTGATTTAAATTGTTAAAGACTTGAATAAAAAATAATTGACAAATTGAAAGAAAAACTTTAGAATTTCAAAAAAATCTACATCGCAATTTGCAAATTTATTTTTCCCTGTCAATGACCTTATTTCTTGCTCAGTTTTTTCTTCTTGATTTAGGCCTTAATGTATTATTTGCTTCTTCTTTTTCCCTCTTTTTTTTTTTTTTTTTTTTTTTTTTTTAAGTATTTACTTTAGACACATCGTTGTTTTGTGTAAGCCACCACGTTGCCCACATATTTTTTTTCCCCCAAAGCCCACTAACGTAACTTACAAAAAACAAATAAATAAACAAAGGAAAGAAAGAAGCTAAGGCTGGGCCCACAGGACCACAAGGCCACAAGGCTACAAACAATCCGACAGCTTATTAAAACGGTGTGTTTAAGGCCTCATCGTGATTCTCATCTTCTTCTTCCCCTTTCATCTGGTTCTAACCTAAACCTAACATTCAGAAAAATTTTCAGACATCTCTTTCTCTACAACTAAAGTTTGCCCCTAAAGTTTGGTGATTGAGTTTTGATTGCCCCGGATTTTGTAGTTGAGGGTGGGCAAAAATGACATCTAAAAAATTTTATACTATAGGTAAGAAATATTTTTGGAGGTTGAGGGGGGCATGTGCCCCCTCTCGACCCCCTGGCTCCGCCCATGCGTGGAGTCGTGGTGGACCAAGTCATACCACAAATAATTGTTCGCATTTAAAAACATTTGGAAAATCGAAAGGTTTATCACATCACATGTGGATTTCAAATCGTTTCTTTGACTTTTCGCCGCATGCTGAACAGATGACATGCGGTCAGTTTCATTATTTAGGTCCTGTTTTTTTCCTGCTTCACTTGATTATAAAAAAATTATTAAATTTTTCTCTTTTTTATTTTTTTATTTCTTTCTCATTCATTACAAAACCTTCATTTTGAAAAAATTATTTAAATAAAATAACGATAATAAATAATTAAAATAGTGAAACCGCTGAGAGTACTTTAAAAAAGTAGATGGTTAAAATTAAAAAAAAAATCAAGTTTTGATAATTTTAAATAATAAAATTTAATTAGTCTACTAAGAATGCTTTAAATACTATAAATTTCAAAAAATTTAGATACCAATATTTTGTAGAGGGGCCTGATAAGACCATTTGGATGAACGAGTTTCGAATTGTCAGAACATTTAATCAGATAAATAGGCCTGTCAAAACCCTCATGCAAGGCTTGGGCAATCGAATTGTAGGCAAGGTGGTCTAATTAATAAAAAAATAAGAGAATGCATGAAGCAATTTTTCTTTGTCATTTATCCGGTAAAATATGTCTCATAAATAATTTTTTGCTCTCAAATTTAAACAAATAAATTGATACGGGAAAGCAGAAAGGCATGAAGCAAAAAGAAATTAATAATTTCGGACACAGCACGACAAATATGCTGAAGGGCGTAGTGGTGAGTTGACTCAATAAACTTCCACTGCCACACGCGTCGAGTGGCGAAATGAGGATTTAAACCCGTTCCTGGGTTCTCTCTCCGAGTCCCTCTAGCAATTGTCTGTTCCTCAAAAGATCTTAGCTACTCTGCAAAAATTCTTTGCAGCCATGGATACCAAGAAGAATCCATGGCTCATGCTTTCTCTTCTCTTCCTCGGCTTATCTGTCAACAACCATCTTTCCCTTGGAGCTGACACCATCTCTGCCAACCAATCTCTCTCTGGTAATCAAACCATTGTCTCTTCAGGTGGCAACTTTGTGCTGGGTTTCTTCAAACCAGGTAGCTCTTCTAACTACTACATAGGCATGTGGTACAGTACTAGTAAAGTCTCAACCCAAACCATTGTTTGGGTCGCAAACAGAGATAAACCGGTCTCTGATAAGAGTTCTTCTGTGTTAAGAATCTCGGATGGTAATTTGGTTCTCTTCAATGAGTCCCAAATCCCAGTTTGGTCCACAAATTTGACCCCCACCACTTCATCAAGTCCTGTAGAAGCTGTTCTTCTAGATGATGGAAATCTTGTTCTGAATGATGGGTCTAATTCATCACAACATTTATGGCAAAGTTTTGATCACCCAGCTCATACATGGCTTCCTGGTAGTAAGATTGGATTGAACAAAATTACCAATGAAAACCAACGCCTCATTTCTTGGAAGAATGAGAACGATCCTGCACCAGGACTCTTCAATCTTGAGCTACAGGCAAATACCAGTGAGTATCTTATTCTGTGGAATAGGTCCATTCAATTTCAGTATTGGACAAGTGGAGCTTGGAATGGGAAGATTTTTAGCTTAGTTCCTGAAATGTCGGCCAATTATATCTACAACTTCAGTTATGTTAACAACACAAATGAGAGTTATTTCACCTATTATCTTTACGATACTTCCATCATTTCTCGATTCGTGATGGAAGTTTCTGGGCAGATTCAGCAAACGACATGGTTAAAAAATACCAATCAGTGGAATTTGTTTTGGTCTCAACCGAAAACACAATGCGAGGTTTATGATTTTTGCGGGGCTTTTGGTACCTGCAACGAAGAATCAAAGCCTTTTTGTAGCTGCTTGAAAGGTTTTGTTGTTAAGTCGCAGAACGACTGGAATTTGTCGGATTATTCTGGTGGGTGCAAGAGGAGAACTGCTTTACTGTGTGAGAATACCAATCTTACTAATGGGCAGGAGGACAGGTTCTTACCAATGCCCAGCATGGCATTGCCTGTCCAACCACAATTTGTTGGGGTTGGAAGTGCTACAGAGTGTGAATCCACCTGCTTGAATAACTGCTCCTGCACTGCTTATGCTTATGAAAGCAATAATTGTTCATTTTGGGTTGGAGATCTCTTGAATCTGGAACAACACTCAGGAGGTGATACTAAAGGGAGAACTCTATATCTCAAACTTGCAGCTTCGGAGTTCTCAAGTAAAGAGAATAATAAGGGGATGATTGTTGGTGCTGTTGCGGGCTCAGTTGCAGGGGTAGCAATTCTGCTAGGCCTTTTTATAATCCTTATGCGAAGAAAGAGAGCTGTTGGAACTGGAAAAGCAGTAGAAGGTTCGTTGGTGGCATTTGGGTACAGAGACTTACAAAATGCGACCAAGAATTTCTCGGACAAGTTGGGGGGAGGAGGCTTTGGTTCTGTTTTCAAAGGGACGTTATCTGATTCAACAGTCATAGCAGTCAAGAAACTTGAAAGCATCAGCCAAGGAGAGAAGCAATTCCGCACAGAAGTCAGTACAATCGGGACAATCCAACATGTAAATCTTGTTCGGCTTCGTGGGTTCTGCTCTGAAGGTACTAGAAAGTTGCTGGTGTATGATTACATGCCAAATGGCTCTTTAGAATCTCATCTTTTCCATGAAAAGTTTTTGGATTGGAAAACAAGATACCAGATTGCTATAGGAACAGCTAGAGGCTTGTATTATCTCCATGAGAAGTGCAGAGAGTGCATCATACACTGTGACATAAAACCAGAAAACATTCTTCTAGATGCTTATTTGTGTCCAAAAGTGGCAGACTTTGGCCTGGCAAAGCTTGTTGGGCGGGAGTTCAGCCGAGTCTTGACAACCATGAGAGGCACAAGAGGTTATCTAGCTCCAGAGTGGATTTCAGGAGTGGCCATCACAGCCAAGGCCGATGTTTACAGCTATGGAATGATGCTCCTCGAGTTTGTCTCGGGAAGGAGAAACTCTGAGCCATCTGCAGATGGCAAAATCGGATTCTTCCCAACCCGAGCTGCAAGCCTCATAGCTGAAGAGGGCGATGTCCTTAGCCTATTAGATCCCAGGTTGGAGGGAAACGCTGATGTAGAGGAACTCACAAGAGTTTGTAAAGTTGCTTGTTGGTGCATCCAAGATGATGAAACTAGAAGGCCGCCGATGAGTCAGGTGGTTCAAATCCTTGAGGGTGTTCTAGATGTGAACCTGGCCCCGATTCCAAGATCTCTCCAAGTATTTGCTGACAATCAGGAGCACATAGTTTTCTTCACCGAGTCATCCTCAAGCCAAAGTTCACAGGCACGGAGCAACGCTTCAACTGCTTCTTCTCAGTCCAAGAGTGGCGTGTCATCGACGACTTCAAAGTCTTGAGAGCAATCAAATGAAGACATCTTGAGCTCTTATATGTTTGGTAAAGAATGCATTTTCTAATTTTTATTCTTTTAAATTTGTGTGCTAATAAATGTTATATATGGCTTCTATTTTTCTGGTAGGAGTGTTTGTGTATTTCATGGAAGCATTGCTTCAAAATCTCAAATAATGCAATTGGGTATGGCTACTGGTATAGCTATTAGCGTTTATTCTGTTTATCATTTGATCATCTCTATTACTTTGTTAACTGTTATGGTTTACGCTAGCAAATTGTAGGAGAGCATGTTTATTATATGGTTTTCGTATAACTGTGGCATGTATGGTTTTGTGAGCTTGGAGGCTAATAAAAGGTGCATTGCCTATTTGAAAGAATTCAATTTTGTTCTTAAATACCATGCCAGTACGATAACAAAGCAGCTGATGCATCGACCTGGAAAACACATTTACAACATTCTTTGGCAGTACAAGGTTTCTGATTAAGATTTTGGAATTATTTATGAAGAAATCATGGCTGGACAGAGTAACAGTCACCTTCCTTTTGTCATTCAAGATGGGTTTCTTTCTTTTCAAGGGACAAGTCAACGCTTGCCTAATGGTTTCCCGAGGGAGGAGAGTTGCATGCAGGTGGCACTGCTGGAAATTTTGGGCATGACAAAACCATTACTATGGTGTAAGAGCATTCACAATTTCAGTGGTTTCTTTATATTCTTTATATTTTTATGCAAAATAGCTAATCAAAATCTATTTTTTCTAGTTTAATAAATCACTTTTCAAAACTTGCTTCCAACCATTTATTTAAATTTGTTACAAATTTTATTAAAATAATCGTTTTTAAATATTTTTAGTAAGACAAATAATCGCAAATTAGATGAAATCGCAAATTGCAAATAAAAAAAATAGACAAATCATAACAAAATTATCTACAAATTGCAAATCGCCTCACTTCTCACGCAACATATCTCTCTCGTTGCTCAACCATCGTCGACGACAGTACGCGGTGTCTCCTCGTGAACCTCCATTGGCATGTGGTCCTCCACCGAATCTCCTTCAAGAATGCCGTGAAAGCCGTGGCCTTTAGCCCTTGTGGGTCCCGCATCACCGTCGCAATTGGAAAGCTCCACCAAATCTCCTTTAGGAGCACTGCGATCTGCTCCACCATCTTTGCTCAGCCAAGGCAGGGCTACCATGTTGCGTAAGAAAAATGTTAAAAAATGAGAGAGGAGAGAAATGTCAAAATAATTATGCGTTTATGAACAGTGTCACATCACATCTGGCATTTTTCGCATAATTGGATGCAGGTGATTTTTAGTCCTTCATTAGCTATTTTAGCTAAAAGTAGTCTATTGGGATGCTATAAGATCATATATGTTGGCCTTCACTAAAACTTGATGTGGCCAAGTTTATTAGACAATTTCGTAGTTGTCCGCTTGCCAAAGGGAGGAAGCAAAATACAGGATTTGTAAAATCCATTGTTGATTGCTCATGAATCTTGACTTCCTAAATCAACTCCATTCCCATGGAAGTTAATAACATAATGAATCTAGCCATCTAGGTGATCTTTGACGCACATAAGTACTGTCATTTGTAAATATTCGTTCTTGACTTAACAGAGATAACTCTTACACATCGGAAACGTAGTGAAAAAAAAACATAAAGAGAGAGAGAAGAGAAATGGACAAAGTTTTTCTTTAAATTGAGTTATAAGAAATTTAATCTATTAAACTAACATAGCGTACCATATAATAAAACCCCCTTGAGAATAGGCCAATTCCCTGGTTATTAAACTTGTCCACCTTCAATATGACCTTAAGCCAGGCCCACCGGCAACGAGCCTACAAGTCAGTCGTACGTCATTCATGTTAGGTAGACTAAGCTTGAGCTAATTTAGGCCGACCGGACCTAATTCGATTAGGTTGGCTAGACCAAATTTATCAAGAATTAGTAGGTGCAAGGGGCATAAAGAGAAGCTACACCCACAATATCCTACCCATTGCCACTTGGATTAGTACTATTTAGTAGCATTCTATTACAACCAGAAAATGATAGAAGCGTGAGCTAAGAGAGTGGGGGCCACATAATAAAATTCTATTAGCCCTAAACCTTTCACTCAATCTGTTATGCGTGCAAAACACTATAAATCCCATTCTCCTTGCCAAACACACTAACTCTCTCTTACTTACTTTCATTCTCAAAACTATTCACAGACTTAGGCATCAGAGTGACCCCTACTGAACTACCAACGGGTCAACATTGCATGTGTTAACCAACCACCTGTCGAAGGATCTTCGACATATCAGGATGATACGGTGCTCCATCAAGAAGGAAATATGATGGCTAATTTGACTCTCCATTCAAGGAAATATCATGCACCAAGAAGGAAAGAATTATAACAAAGGCATGCGTGCAAAACAAGAAAGGCATATCAGACTTAAGAAGGAAACTCTACTATAATTCAACATGTAATCTTGTAATTGACAGCTCAATCCTCTGAGCGTCCACTTTGATGGGAGAAACAACAATACTCAAACTCTCTCTTTGTGTGAATCTACAAGGAAACTACAAAATAAAGCAATATATATATATATATATATATATATATATATATCCAAACACTACAAGCACAAGACACAATTTTTAATTGGAAAAGCTTCTCTGTGTGAGAAGGAAAAACCACTGGGTCACTTAAACAATTCCACTATCAACAATTACGGGAATACATGAGTCTTCTCTAATCTCAACTAGAGACATACAATCAGCAACTATCTTCAAGAAATACAATTTCTTGGCTCAAATCAACTTCTACAAGAATAAAGAAAGATCTCACCAAAAGAGGCTACTGTTCACGGGCTGGAAGATGACCACCAGATACTCAGAATCCAATCTTCACCGTTCACAATGAAGATTCACGTGTCATGAACATCCCCTCAAAATTTCAGCTCAATTGGACCAAAAACGCTCGTTGATCGGAGCACTTGATCAAATCTGGACAGAAATTCCAGAAACTGGCGGCAGTTTCTTTTCTTTTTCATCTTGTATTTTCTGATTGCTCTCTCTTTGCTACAGTAAAGGGTAGGGTTATTAACCCTCTTTGGGCCTCTCTACCCATGTGCCAAAAAACATAGACAAACTTTGGGCCATCCTCACTTAGGAGGGAAACCCAACCCAACACACTTTGTGTATAAATGGCTGAGTGCCTCTCAGTGTAAATTATTGAAGAAATATTTCTTGTTAATACATACATATATTTCTTATTTCACACTTAAATCCCTCTTCCACTTCTAGCTCTACGTCTAAATCTATTGTCTTCAACCCACCCAATATTGCATAGCTTATTGGTGTGCGAATGGATGGAACAGACTACCTGAATTGGATCTTCCAATGTCTCCCTGTAACGTGCCCAGCGCAATTCCTGCCTTGAACTAATGGCAAGGATTGCAATAATCTTCATCTTGAGTATGTACTCTAGCTCAAAAAATATCAGTTTGTGTTTAGTTGGCTTAATGCCACTCTAGCTGAAATGGTGTGATTCATACAACTTGAACTCTGCCCATCAGGTCTGGTTGGCTTTATCCAACCTTTATGCCTTTCAATCTCTCTCCTGGGTTCATCATCTCAAGCAGCAATTGTAGAACCTTCATCAAGATGGTAAAAGTTGTACTGAATATCATCTCCTATGTAATTGGTGGCCTAAATGCCTCTTATACTGCCTTTATCACCACCTACTAGTTTGCACTGCGCAACTCTACCATGATTATTAGGAAGCCCACACCCCCTGGTCCAAGTACGACAAAGCAGAATTTTTCCTCATTGCAAAAATTTGCTCCACGCCCAAATCAGAATTTCCCCCGGTCCTCAACAACAATTTGTTGCCCACCCAAATCACCAAAGAGCAAAAATCTTGTTGCCCAGTTACTCCTCCACGCCCCAACAAGAGTCTCTTTCTCCCAACAATTTCAACAGTGCTCCACACAGCCCGTGTTAGATTTGTGGAAAACTTAGTCATCGGGCTCTTGATTGCTTCCATCACATGGACTACAGCTTTCAACGGCGCAATCCTCCTACTCAACTTGTAGCTATGGTAGCCCAAACTAATGTCATGCATGAGGACGACCTATGGTATGCCGACAGTGGCGCAAACAATCACATCATAAATGATGTTGCCAACTTGTCTCTTCATGAACCCTATGGTGGTGAGGAATCAGTAGCTATTGGTAATGACTCTAGGTTGCCTATTCAAAACACTAGTTCTCTTATTCTCCACACACCTTTATCCCCCTTCAATTTAAATTGTGTTATTCACTATCCCACGACTATGGCCAATTTGCTTTCCATTAATCAATTTTGCTTGGATAATGACTGTTTCTTTATTCTAACCAATTCTCATTACTTTGTCAAGGACAACAAAACTGGCACAACACTCCTGGAGAGTCTTAGTGAGGATGGGCTTTATCACATCCACATCAAAAAAACTTTCGTCAGTAAATGTCATGCACACATCGCCCTTTTTTGGTGTCTCATCTTGTAGCCCCTCAGTGTGTTGAAGGTTTCTTCAAGATCTGCTACATGATTTGCCACTTGTATACTCGTAACCAGCATGTCATCCACATATATCTCCACATTTCTCCCGATATGGTCTCAATACATTTTGTTGACCAGCCTTTGGTAGGTAGCTTCAGCATTCTTGAGTTTGAAAGCCATCATCTTGTAGCAGTACAGTCCCCGGTCGGTGATAAAGGAAGTCTTCTCCTGATCAATTCCATGCATGTGAATTTGATTGTACCTCGAGAAGGCGCCCATGAAGTTGAGGAGCTAGTGTCCCGAGGTGGAGTCAACAAGTATATCCATCCGGGGAAGGGAAAAGCTATCTTTGGGGCATGTTTTGTTCAGGTCGGTGAAGTCAACCCACATCCTCCATTTGTCGTTTGCCTTCTCCACTAACACCATGTTCGCCAACCAGTCGGGATAATCGACTTCTCGGATGAACCCGGCTTGTAAGAGCTTCTCTACTTCTTACGAGATTGCCTGATTCCTCTCAGGAGAGAAGCTTCTCCTCTTTTGTTTGACAAGCTAGTGACTCGGATCCACATTCAGCATGTGAGTCAATACCGAGGGATCAATGCCTGTCATGTCTTCATGGCTCCAAGCGAACACATCTGTATTATCACAGAGGAAGGCCACCAAGGATTCTTTGAGCGGCAAAGATAATTGAGATTCAACCCTTATTTTTCTCTTCGAGTTTCCAATCTTGAATTCCTCCATGTCCTCGACCGGCTCCCCCAACTTTGATTGGTAATTCTCTTCTTCCTCTATTTTGACCTCGGAAGCTGTCTTCCCGAGAGCACCCTTTAGTGTGATGTTGTAGCATTGTTGCACTACCCACTAATCCCCCTTAACTTCTCCAATTCCCTGCTTGGTTGGAAATTTCATCTTCAAATGTGGCGTAGATGTGATGGCTTTTAGCTCTTTAAGAGCCGTCCTTTCGAGTACTGTGTTGTAGGCTGAGGGGCAATTTATCAGCAGAAACTTGACCATTATGGTCTTTTGTTTCAGGTGGTCCCCTTCTGTTACTGGGAGTTTGATAGAGCCAACCGGTAGGACCTGCTCTTCATGTGTGTGAATGCCAATACAGGATGTTGGCTGAACTCCCATTATCCACAAATATCTTATGAATAATGTGGTTGGCTACCTGCAAGGTGATGACCAGGGCATTAGTATGGGGGAGGGACACTCCCACGTAATCTTATCCAAGAATTCCACAACTGGGCTCTCCTTTTTCTTCAGGGATTTGTGAGGCCCGTCAATTGCCAGGACCTCCTACTTCTTCATTTGCCTTCTTGTTTGCGCTAGTCTCTCCACCTCTTGCAAACCCTTCAGATATTGTCCTAATCTCAGCTATAACACGCTGATCTTGGGGATTAGGTTGCCTCACACTTCTACTCCTGCTTCTCTCCCGTCTTGGCTCTTCCCTTCGCGGCTTCTCACTTCTCCTATAGTGTTCCCAAGGCCTATCTTCTTGATGCCTCCGAGGAGATGGAGCCCAGCGTCTTTGGTTTCGGGGCGGATTGTCTCGAGGCTCTTTGTCTCGGTTCAAGCTAGGTTGGGCTTGGTTGTCTATAAGAAAATAGACAAGCTTCTTGCTCCCAATGAACCTTTCAATCATGAGCCGCAAGGATACGCAACCCTCGGTATGATGTCGCATTGCGTCATGGTACGTGCAATACTTGTCATTGTTCTTCTCGGGCGACTCTTTTGTGATCTTCTGAGGGTGGACATAGTCAAGATCCTTCCTTGCTTCCATCAGGACTTCATGGATCGACACATTGAGGGGTGTGAAGTTGTAGTCCTTGAACTGCTTGAGCGGTTTTGCCTCGGTGGTGGCATGCTTTGCTATCGGGTTCTTCTTCTTCTTCTTCTCGGGATTCAGGAAACCGAGACTTGAGCCTTTCGTGAGCCAATAATGGCTTGGAGTGTTTCTTCCTAGTTTATGTATTCCTCCACTTTGTCCATAAAATCCAGCAAGTTCTCGGGCTCTCGGCGAGCAAGATCGGCCATCAGAGGCCCCTTGGGTCATAACCCCTGGTACAAAGAAGCGTATACCATTTCATCCGTAGGACTCTTTACAGACAATTTGGCTTGGTTGAATTGCATGATGTAGTCTCTTAAGGACTCATCATCTTGCTAGCGTATTGATATCAGATGGCCCGAAGGCTTCTTCCGTATACGTTCGACCAGAAATTGAATCGGGAACTTTCTCCCCAAGTCATCAAAACTGACGATAAACTTTGGAGGGAGTTTCCAGAACCAGTCTCAGGCACTCCCAGACAAGGTGAGAGGGAAGGCTCAGCAGGCCACCTAGGACAGAGTTTCGTGAAGGTCCATATGAGCCCAGTAATTATCTAGGTGCTTGGTTGGATCCTCGATCCCGGTGAATGTTGTGATGCTCGGGCTCTTAAACTTCTCAGGCAGGAGAACAACAAATATCTGGTCAGTGAACGGCGAAGCCGTCCCATGCAGGCAGGTTGTCTACCAAAGAAGTTTTGCATTTCTCCTTTTGGTGGACTTCCTCCTGAAGTCGGTTGTACTTCTCGTCAAGGGAGGCCACCACCTCACTTAACCTCTTCTTCTTATTCTAGTGAGGATTCCTTTCAGCTCTATCGTTCCAAGAGTTGTCTCCAGGTTGGTTAGTCTGAGAATCGCCTGTAACGACCCACCCCCAATGACACAATATTGTCCGCTTTTAGCTCCCCCAAACCTGACTTTCCAGGAGGTCACCCATCCTGGTACTACTCTCGTAGAGGCACACTTAACTGCGGAGTTCTAATAGGTTCATCACCATCACGTCTTTAAAACACATTGTGTCAAGAATGATGCATTTATACATATATGCACATCCCCATTCCCAGGTGATGTGAGACGTCACAATCACTCCCTCTTGGGACCCAGCGTCCCCGCTGGCGACCCTCATGGGATCATCCAATTCTTGGCGTCCCAGCAAGTGCTTGCTGATGACCCTCATGGGCTTGTGTACGCTCCCCCCATCTCAGGCTGGGCAATGGCTCTGATACCATTTGTAACGACCCACCCCCAATGACACAATATTGTCCGCTTTTGGCTTCCCCAAATCAGACTTCCAAGGAGGTCACCCATCCTGGTACTACTCTCACAGAAGCACGCTTAATTGCGGAGTTCTGATAGGTTCATCGTCCTCACGGCTTTAAAACGCGTTGTGTCAAGAATGATGCTTTTATACATATATGCACATTCCCATTCCATTCCCAGGCGATGTGGGACGTCACATCCCCTCGGCTCTCTAGATTCATATCTCCATCGACGTGTGTGTCGCTTTCATCTCCTTCGTTCTCGTTTGATCCTTCGGGGATCTGCCCCCCTGGGAGTCGCCCCAACAATCACAAGTCTTGATCGATAAGAGCTTGCATATCTTTGGTCATTTAAGTGATCCGGGCTTCCAATGTAGCTACATTGTTGTTGTTTGATGGTCCCCCCGCCTCGGGTGGAGGGTTGTTTCTCCCGAGATCTCTGGCTCTTGTGCGCACCATCACAATTTTTTTTTTTTTTGAGAAACGAATTAAAAATCGTTTCCACAGACAGCGCCAAACTGTTGGTACAATTTCCGATATGGTGACGTGTCGCCTTGTGATTCGCCTTGTTCTTCCTACTCTACAAAATAACAAACAACTGTGTTGGGGGATGCCGACAATCCTGCTCCAATGCCTAAGTCAGTAGACAATTCCAGAGGGTATTCAGTATAATTCAGAGAGAATGCAGCTAGAGTATACCTGTATGTCTGTAGGTATTTATAGTAAGGGTGAGGACTGGTTTCTCTCGGAAATGGAGGGAGCTCATCCTCTGAACATGGGTCTCCCACTACCCAGATCGTGGGGCATCTGTACATCCAGATCATGAGTCTTTTTGCAACTAAGATGTGGGCTTCCTCGTGTCCGGATTGCATATCTTTACGCGTCCGGATTGTGTGTACCCATGTTCCGGAACATAGGGTGCTATGTGTCCGGAACGTGGGCTTGAACAAGTCCGAGACATGTTCTGGGTATCTCGGGATCTCAGTCTCTTCATGGCTTTTTACAGGTCACTTTCGACTGGGCTTGGCTTTACCAAGTGGTGGATCACATGGCCCGGCCCTTTCGGTGAATTAACGGGCTCGGGTAATGGATCCTAAATCCGGCTTTCTCTGCGACTGTAAATGGTGAATGGGCCTGAGTTGGACTATTAGGCTCATTTACTAACTATTAGGAATATTTCCTAACACATGTCAAATCGGCACAATCGTTGTTCCGGGATCGGACAATGGAGTTCTGAAGTATAGCCGAGTAGTGTAAGAAGTCATTTTCATCAAAGTCGGAGGAACAACGATCCGCAGTTGCAATTTAGTCTGACTTCAACAGGAGGGCTTCCAAGATTGGTTTATTTCTGTTGCTTTTTTTTTTTTTTTTTTTTTTTTTTTTCTACATACAATTTGGATGAGCAATTCATTTTTAAAATATCGCTGGAATTTTCGAAATTGTTGTGACTCTAATATAATTATTAAATTAGCAGATCTAAAATTTACTATAAAATCTGATGTCAAGATATCTTAGACCATTCTTCTAATCAGAATGTTGAATACTGTTTATTTTAATGGTTGTAGAGGATCTCCGGCAATGGATTTTGTCTTTTTTTTTTTTTTTTTTTTTAAGTTTTTAACATTTATTTATTTATTTATTTTTCTTCTGTCATTGAAGAATATTATCGTAGTTAAAAGTTGACTACAATTAGTCAGGCCGGCTTAGGCCTTATCTGGAAATTTTATATGAGGCCTTTTTTTATATTTAAATATTAAATATTTTAAAATTTTATATTATATTCTGATTTAATATTTTATTATTATTATTATTTATTTATTTATTTTTATGCTTTTGAGATTCAATGTTATTATATTGCTAGTAATAAATTTTTTTAGAATTTTCTTTTTAGATTTAATTAATTTTTTTTTCAAGTTTTTCATATTCAATGCATATTTCTAACAAATATTTATTATTAAAAAATTTACATAAAAGAATAATTGAAGCTAATTCATCAAAGGAGCTTCATTTTTGTAATAAGTTCATCTACAACTTTCAATTACAAGTAATGATAATTTTTTTTTTAATAATTAGTAATGACTAATTATACAACATAATAATTGACTAGAAAGAGAAAAGGTAGGAAACACGGAAGGAGGAAGAACCTTAGAGAGACTCTGTGATAGAGAGGAAACTTACCTACAACAAGGCACGTAGCATTTAGGGCCGGCAATTTTGACACGACCCGACAACACGACACGAACACGACACGAAATTAGCGGGTTTGGGTCGACCTTAAACGGGTTTGGGTCATAAACGGGTCTACCCGTTTACGACCCGTTTATATTGGTCTGGCGGGTCGGGTCGCGGGTCACCCGCGGGTGACCCGCCAGACACGATTAGGTTTTTTTTTTTTTTTTTTTTTTTTATTTTTTAATTAAAAAAAAAAAAAAAAAAACCGGAGAAAGCCGAAAGGTGGAAAAATGGAAATCTGGAATGGGAGCTGATTAGCTGAACTGAATGGCCGAACCAAATTAGAGTCATTAGACTAATTAGTAGAATACTAAATTGTAGAAAATTTTCTTCCTATTAAAACGACCACGTTTCCTAAATTCCTAATTTCCTAAAACATTAGAAAGGCTGGAAAACCAGGAAAAGTAAATTAAGTAATCGGGAAAGAATTAGAAAGGCTGGAAGTTGGAAAACTAGAAAAACAAACAAAAACTCAAAACTCAAAAGATTCAAAAATCAAAATCGGAAAAGTGAGCAAACCCTAGCTTTTTCTTTCCCTTCAGCCGCCGCCCTTCTCTTTTCCTTCAGCCTCGCCGAGTCGCCGCGCCGCCGCGCCACCACCCTTCTCTTCTCCTTCAGCCTCGCCAAGTCCGCAAGTCGCCGTGCAGCCCGCGCTCGACGCTCTCTCTCTCAAGCCTCTGCTCTCCCCGTCTCTCTACCAGCCTGCCGCTCTCTCTCCGGCCGATGTCGCGTCCGGTACCGCCGGGTCTGCCGGTAATATGTTAGTTGATTTCTATTTTCAATTTTTTATACCCTCATTATTGTGGATTTGTGGGTATGATAATTAATTGCTTCATTAGTTATTATTAGGCGTCTTATAGTTTGGTCAACCAAATACACATCTCTAGAAATTATTTCCTTTGCCTACAACTGATAAAGCACAAAAAAATCTTTGCTAACAACGAGAAACAAACCGTGTGATTTGTTGGTTGAGGACACCTTCCGTGAAATTCGTCCAATGTACAAAAGAAGGCCCACATTGTTGAGCAAAGAGCATCGGCATAATCTTGCTTCCTCTGCTTTTTTATGTTAGCCTGAGAAAGCATAAGCTTATAAAATGACTCCTGCTCTTGTGATATTAAGGTAATGAGTATATACCAGTTCAACATGGCATATGACCAACATATTAACTAAAGGTATTTTAATACGAACATGAGCATTATAAAAGCCATTTAGTGTTCTTTAACCAGACTATTTTAATGTTTCTCTTTCTGTCTTGCTAATTTCTAATAACCAATCCTATTTCTCACGGCTAATGAAAATTATCATGACATAAATGTGCGTTTTTTTTTTTTACTATTATCATTTTCGAATCTCTTTACTTCTGAAAAGAAAAAGAAAACAAATCCTGTGAAGAGCAAGGATATAAGGTCTAATTTGATGGAGACAAAGAAGGAAACGGAACATCTATTTAAAATATCAGTTTCAGCATATGCAACTCCCTCTGCCAAGATGGATCCTGGAATTGCTTCAGCTTAGAGTCCCAATTATTTCAGGGCTTTGAATTACAATCAATGCATGGCATCATACAATGTCACTTGCATTGTTAAGGTGGAGACCACATTTCCAATTGCTTAAATTCAAATTTCTAGAGATGGTTATCAACTTTGTTAAACAAAAACAAACACATTTTTCCCAAAAACCTTGACTGAATACCTATTTATTCACGTTATTATTAATTGCTTCATTAGTTATTATTAGGCGTCTTATAGTTTGGTCAACCAAAATACCAAATCATATATTCACATATTATAAAATATAAATGTTTAAAGTCCATTTTATAAAATAAAACTTAATTGCTTAAACTTTTTAATTGCACATACTTTGATGTAGAAGTCTTACCTACTCTCTCTCTCTCTCTCTCTCTCTCTCTCTCTCTCTCTCTCTCTCTCTCTCTCTCTCTCTCTCTCTCTCTCTCTCTCTCTCTCTCTCTCTCTCTCTCTGTGTCTTCTAGCTTTTTAGTTGAGTAGTAAAGAAAATTGAAATTCATATTATTTTTTTTTTCATTCTAACTTACTAACGATTATGTGTGTAGGTGATTAACGAAAATTCGGTTGTATTCGATGACGATGTAGTTGAGATAGATACAATGGAGGATTCTTCTGTTCATACGAATATGATGACAACAAAAAAGGTCCAGAAGAAGCGTAGGAAGACCTCAACAGTTTGGACTCATTTCGATGAACTCCCTTCTACGGATCCTAATGACAAAAGGATATGGGCAAAATGCAAATTTTGTGATCATAAGTATATAGCTAATAGTTCACATGGAACTGGAAATCTACAGAAGCATAATAGTTCACATGGAACTGGAAATCTACAGTATAGGAGTTCACTCAAGCCTGATATTGTCGAGGCATTGGTTTGCACTAGAGATTGGTTATATGGAGAGCAAGGTAATATAAGTTTGCATTTTTAATTTTTTAATTTTCTTGTATTTTTTCATCTTATTTTAATGAAATTAATTTCTTTTATCTTTTGATATAGAACAAACTTCAATGAAGGTGGATAGCGAAGAAGATGATGTTTTGACATTAGATAGTAGCAGTTCCTGTGAGATCCCCTATTCTTTCTTTTATTCTTATGTTATTGTTTGTGTTTTAGCATGTGAGGTAGAATGGTACAATCTGTTAGATTGATATTGAATTATAGAAAGTAAATGATGTTAGTTGACATTTTAAACTTTTTCACCTCCCAACGTAATTATTCTATTTTTTTCCTTTAGGTATTGGAGCTGAATGACAAAGATGGGCATGTCAAGACTCAAGAGTGGACAATTATGATTTAGTTTTTTGTATTTGGAAATTTGTAAATTGTAATGATGATGTAGTTTTTTTTTTTTTTTTTGTTATTTGATTAAACAATTAAACATATTAAGTGATTTGGTGCTAGTCTACTAGGAGATTAGGAGTAGGAGTTTAGAGATGATTTGGTGCTAGTCTACTAGTCACTTGTTTAATTTGTCATTTTAAATTTATTCTCCCTAGAGAAAACTTTCCCATTGGGAATTTCTGGAATTAGACTACTTAGTTGTTGGCTATAGCTATGTGAAGTATATTTTTCTGAACAAATATGACTACTTAGGGAAAAAAAGAAATTAGAAAAAAAAAAAAAACCGTTATTGTATTGGTACAAGGCTAACATCTGTCTGTAGGCTAGTGACTCCAAGATCCCCTGGTGGCAATGCTTTTGACAGTGCAGGAGATTCTGACAAGGAACGGAGCTTGCAAATGGAGATGACATACTTTTTAACTATGGATATATAGATTCTTCGACTGATATCACAAATGCACAAGTATGTGTAGTACTAGTTACTTAAGCTCTAATTGTAACATTCGAGTATTCCAAAACTAGGGTACAGAAGATATTGTGGTTACCAAAATTAGCAGTGTCCTTGAAAAGTATACTCTAATCTCATGTAGTTACTTTGTTGTTCATTACAGGGCGAGTCATGTCAACAACAAGAAATGTGTTGTAGTCTAATTATATGCTGATTAGTTCTGTTACTAAGGTTACAAATGTGACAACATATTTATGATCAAGTGAGGGACAGATGTCAATTCAGACAACCACCAAAATTTGTGCACCGTTCCAATAATGGGTGACGGTGGGAACTTTATCGGTTATGAAGAATATCATTAGCCAACCATTGTAAGTGCACTCTTGTTTTGGTTTAATTGTATTATTTGAATAAAAGACTAACTGCTTGCGGCATATTTCTCTCTTGTCAAAACATATGGGTTCAGATTCAATGAGCACAGAAGAGGAAGAAGTATGGAAAATGATTCGTGGGTGTCTAGATTTGCATAAAAGTTATGCCCTAGTGCGTCAGAGTTGAGCAGCGATCCATTTCACTTCGAATTTTACCAACGCATTTTTTATTGCAATTTTCTCTTTAAATTTCCAGCGAGTCGTTTAGTTCTACATCATTTTTATTAACTTTGTTTTCAACTTTTGTGTACACTTTGTTGTGCAGTTACCACGGCTATATAATGTGTACAAGAAAATGGGAATTGTTACCTCTTTCCAGAATATTTTAGATAACGTGTTTATTCCACTATTTGAAGCCACAGTTTATACAAGTTCTCATCCTCAATTACATTTGTTTCTGATGCAGGTTAGTTGAATATGTCATATTTATGTATATCCCCTTTTTGATTGACAATTTTATAATCATTCAACTTTTTATTGATTCAGATGGAGTTAATTCACTTTGCCTTCTTTTTATTGGTCTTTTGATTGTCTAGTAGTGTTGCAGCATCATAAAAGAGTTCTCATTACATAGCTGTACTTGTTTCTGCATTTTTTAGTGATCTTTGATCTGTGATTTTTTGCTGACATAGCATTCTGTGTATATTGGCTTATGGCTTATTGCTACTATCCAATGTAATTAGTTTTTGTCTAATGACATGAAACAACTGCCAGTTTGTCTTTCTATTTGGCTGAAGCGGCTTCTCACTGCTCCATTTGAAGAACAATATGGCCAAATTGTGGGATGGATATCAAAAGCGCCTGTTCCACGTCAGTTGGGAAGGTGTAGTCAGCTGGAGAAGTCTAAAACTATAATTAGACTACTTAGTTGTTGGCTATAGCTATGTGAAGGACATGAAACATGCACTCCTTAGTCCTTAATTTTCAATCATTTTGGTTCTGGGAAAGATTGCCTTTCCATTTTAAGTGTTGAATTTTCTTTACTTTTTTCACATTTTATGAGGAATTATGTTTCTTATTTGGAATTATCTTGCAGGGTGAACTTGGTGCAAATGCTATATTAGTTGTGTCGATTGCTGCATGCAAAGCTGGGGCTGCAGAAAAAGAGGTTTTGAGGAAGTTGCACTTGCACTGGAGCCCACACGGTTAAAGTTAAACTAGTCACAAGACTCACAAGAGTCACAACTGCTGCTTCAGCCTGCTTGCCTTCTTCTTCTTCTTTTCGGTTGAAATGCAAAAGCTATTAAGCTACAGATTTTAGTTTTTTTTTTTAGCCTGCCAATTTTGACTTTTGTGATTTTAGCAGCTGATTTTAATTTATTTATTAATAAAATTCCCGCTCCCCCCCACCACAAAAAAAAAAGTAATTACAAATTTAATTTATTTTTTTTTTTAAAAAAAAAAAAAAAAAAAACTTTTAAGCTAAACGGGTCAAACGGGTCGTGTCGGGTCTGTTGACCCGATTCGACCCATTATGGTAAACGGGTCTCACGGGTCGTGTCGGGTGACCCGTGAAATTGTCGTGTCGTGTCGTGTCTGGAGCCCCGACCCGTTAACGTAAACGGGTCGTGTTCGGGTCTAGGCTAAACGGGTCGCGGGTCTTAACGGGTCGTAAACGGGTCGTGTCGGGTGACCCGTTTTGCCGGCCCTAGCATTGGTAGCAATGACTGAGGTCTAAGTCAGAAAAACAAAACAAAGAAAGTTAATTTTTTTTTAAAAAAATATTGTGGTTGTGGGTTGACAAGTCAGGTTGTAATGACTGAAAGTCTAAAAAGCAAAACAAAAACAACTATAGATTTTCATCTTTATCCTAACGGTACAAAATAAGTAGGCATGTAAATTCAGACCGGTTATAACCGGTCTAGAACAGGATCTGGGCACTAACCGACTCCGAAAAACTAGGTCGGTACCCGTTATTTATAACCGAGTAACCGGAGTACCTGGACTTGGAGCCGGGTATTGACTTTGAAAAAACCCGGTTATACCCGAGACCGGGTCTGTTAATTTATTAAAAAAAAAAAAATAGTCCCTACCCTTTTACCCTATGACACACGGCCTGAGCCCTGAATCTCTTTTTTCTTTTTTTCTTTTTTTCTTTTTTTTCCTGTGCGCCGCTGGCTTGCTGCCTTCATTTCTTCTTGTCTTCACAGCTCAATGAATCACTTTTCACACCTGCCTTCTTCCTCTTCTTCAATTATTCTTTTCATTTCTTCTTCGGTTCTTCTTCAAGGTGGTTTCTTCTTCTTCTTTTATTTTTATTTTTATTTTTTTTTTCACGCTTGCCTTCTTTTGAATCTTTTCATTTCTTCTTTTCTTTGTCTTGGGTTGTTGGAGGTGAAGAACAAAACTTACTGACTTCGTCTTTGTTTCTCTACAGATCTAGTGATTTCTGAAGCAGACGGAGCAAAGGAAGCAGGTGGAGCAAAGGTTAGATTTGGATCATTTTTTAGATCTGGTTTAATTTTGCATTTGAACTTCTGCTTTGCACTGGATTTTGGTGATTTTGGTTGATTTTTGTGATTTCGGTAGTGTTTTGTTTGTGTGAAGAAAGTGCTATATAAACCACTGAAATGGATGGAGAGGTTCAAGTTAAATATTTGAATGGCAACAGAAAAAATATGGAGAAAAAGAAAGAGAAAACTTGATGTTTTGTAAATTATATAGAGCTGATAATGATGTTTTATAAACTTGGGAAGATCAACAACTTGTCAATGGCCTGTTTACAATAAAAAAACAAAAAAAAAAACTATCAGAGTTCCTATTAAATGTGTGGGAGAATGTGGCAAAAACTAATTAAGTGAAGGATAATGGTAGTTGAAAATTTTAGTAGACTTGTTGGTTTGTTACTTTGTTTACTCTTAGTAGATATTTTCTAATCTGTGTAATATTTATTTTATTTCTGAAGATTTTTGGATTGTAGGTTTGTTTTGTTTGCTCTTAGTAGACATATTGTTATTTGTGTATGTAATATTCATTTTATTTCTGAAGAAATATGGATTGTAGGTCTGTTTTATTTGCTCTTAGTAGACATTTTGTTATTTGTGTATATAATATTCATTTTATTTCTGAAGAAATATGGACCGTAGGTTTGTTTATTTGCTATTAATAGACATTTTGTTATCTATGTAAATTCTGGACATTTCATGTGGATTCTTATTATGGGTTTTCTAATGTTACTAGGCTTTTAAGTGGATTTAATAACTGAATATAACTGGATTTCATTACAGTTGGACTAGAATTTTATAACTGAATATATAAAGCCCAAAAAAGTTTAAGTGAAGTCAAAAAAAAAAAAGGCCCAATATATATATTTTTTTAAAAAATACCCGGCCTGGATACTCGATTTTACTCGTGGTACCCGAATCCGGACCAGGTTATTGAAAATCCAATAACCGGGATCCCGGTTCCGGTTCCCGGTTTTGGCCAATAACCGGGAACCAAAACCGGATATACACCCCCAAAAACGAGTTGTTTGAATTGAAGAAAGAGAATGACTATTGTCTCAGGCTCTCAGCACAGTAATAGAAAATAAAATAAAAGACAAAAGAAAAAAGAAAAAAAAGTAGGACTTATCGTGCGAGAGATTGCCGAGGGAGAGGTGGAGAACCTATAGGCCAGAGCTAACTAGTGGTCAAGCGGTCAAGCTCGTAGCGGTGGTCCTGCACCTTCTACTTCTTGGCAGCCGAAGAAAATTACTTCTTCACTCTGTTTGTGTATGTGTATGTGTCTGTTTTTTTTTTTTTTTTTTTTTTGACTTTATAAAGGATTCTTATTGTTGTTAGAATATTGGAATTGTGTAACAAAAACATTAGAGTTATTTAGCCAGTAGACTTCATATATAGAGAATGGTGTGTGTTGATGATTTATTTGAGCCGGTGACGTGGCATCATCAGATACGTCATTTCATCCGCGCCCCGACCTGCAAAACAATAAAGACCCGCCGGGGGTGGCCGGCGGAGCCTCCTCCGACGATCAAGTCAGTCCAGTATTTATGTGAAGAGGGGAGACAGAGAGAGAAAGAGAAAATGGCTCCAGAGAATAGATCCTGCTCCAATAACTTTGTACTCCTTTTTATATCCCTGCATGCTATATGTCCATTTTGCCCCTGTCAAGCACAAGGCCCAATGGAGACGTCTGATATCTTCTCTGACTTGATTTGACTGGTCTCATAAATATTGAAGGCTTCCTGCGACCAAGGTTCTCATCCGGGGACTAATCTTTTCCGGGGTCTAAAATCCCACGAGTGGACCAACCCGGCCCACTCCAAAGTGGGGACAAATATTTCCCTAACAGTGTGAAATTTCTAAAGCCGCAGGACAATTGAAATTTTTTTACTAGATCATATCAAGATGTTATTATTATTTTTCTATGAAATTTCATTGACAAGTTGAAGCTTTCTGCTAAAGAAATTAGAAATTGACAATCGAATGATAGCTGCATTTCTCAAGACTGATATGGGGAGGAAACATCTTGGTTGATATTGAGATTCTAATGGCATATTACTCCGAAGAAGCAGTCTTATTTGTACATTTTACACTCTTTAAAAAATCTAAATTTTCAATTGTAGTTATTTCATAAGAATAACATTGAAGCAGTATTTTATCATGTCACCGAGCCTCTACTTTACTTGGCTTTTAATCTTGCAATTAATTACTGCTGCTTTTTTTTTTTTTTTTTTTTGGGTGCAAACAGAGGGATGCCAATTAAAGAGTCCATGTTATTCTTGCATTTAACAGGATTTGTTGGTCGTATATCCCCAAAAACATGGGCTACTATGGAAGTATTTTTGGGCCTTTTGGCATCAATTGCAACTGAAGAGTATGAGTCAATGGCATCTGCCTTGATTGAAATGGGGGCTACAAACAAGGATATTGATTCTAGGGCCTTTGCAAGAGACTTGGAAAAGATATTTTCATCAATAAAGGCAAGAACTGTGTGCGTATGCAGTTGACAGTTCATCGCAGGCACTAGGCCCACTACATTTTCCTTGGGATGTAGATGAACACCGTCAGGGTGAAAATGAACCAAGCAACTTAATTGAAGATCAAAAGAACGTTTACATTTGCCTCATGATGAAGATGAAACTTCTTCTGAGTGAAGATGAACAAAAGCAAAAACTAATCAAAGATCAAGCAACGTTGCAATGTATTTTGTTGTATTTCGGCACTGTTTTGTGCTTTTTCTTTTTATGTAATTGTTATTTTCTTTATTTCCTTGTTACTTGTTCTTTTCACATTAAATATTATAAGTCAATTTTAATCATATTAGATATGTAATATTATGCATGTATATCTATAAGAGTATTTTTTATAAGAGTCGCTTAATTGATGATTCAACCCTAATTTTCTCAGGAATGTTATATTAGTTTTTATTTATTTAAAGGTTGATATGTTATGAATAAAGGAAGAGAATAATTAATCAAAATCAGTGGTTAGGTTGTGAGGTTCATGTTCCCTCTGAAATTCTAAATTATCCCGTTATGAACTTAAGTCGGTAACAGTATGTCATTTCTGCTTAAAATGAAAAATTAAAACATAATAATCAGTTTGTAATATTTAAAAATTAAAAAGAAAAAAGAAAAAAGTTTGATATGATAGAAATGATGAGTAATGCATCTATCATGAAAAGAAAAGTCTATAAAAATAGCATTTATTCAAATAAATAAATTTCTTTTCAAATGTTTTGTTGTTTTAAAATTATTATTGAATCAAAATTTAATAACAATCATTTCAAATTATTTGATGTAAAAAACACATTACATATAAAAGGACACAGAGACATTATTAAATGGACAATGAGAAAGCATGAAACTTCAAACCGTCCATCATACAGGGATTTTGTGGAGTTGTTGTCCATACATTTATTTATTTGAATAAATGCTATTTTTATAAATTTTCTTTTCATGATATATGCATGACTCATCATTTCTATCATATCAAACTTGGGATTTTTTTTTTTTTTTATTACAAACTGATTATTATGTTTTAATTTTTCATTATATCAAACTTGTTATTTGAGGGGTATAATTATTCATAAAAATATGAAATGATAATTTTACCTATCAAATAAAACTAATTGAATCATCTCGAATTCATTTAAAAAAAACAATTTTATCCTTCAAATAAAACTAACTAGATTTCACGGATAATAACTTTCATCCTACACTACAAAAAAATTGTTTTTAGTGACTTACATATAGTGGTCTGACACGTCTCTAATTGTTAGTGGCGTGTAATTATTGGCGTTTTTGACACGCCACTAAACAGTTCGTCACTAATTCCCATTTAGTGGTGTGTCTAAGTTGCCACACCACTAATTAGTGGCATGGCAGTTTCTAACACGCCACTAATTTAGTGACGTGTCAATTTTTAACACCTCACTAAATTTCAATAAATAAATAATAAATTTAAGTTTTAGTTACGTGTTTTTTAAAGTGCCAACACGTCACTAAAATTGTATGTTAAAAAATAAATAAAAAGTCAGTGTAGAGATGGTTGGCTCCTATTTTTGGGTCTTCGGGCATCGAGAGTCGTGTAGTCGTTAGGTTGAGCCGTCCTTGTACTTCTGCACCCATGGGAGACACTTCCTCATTGTTTTCAACTAGCTTTTGTATAAGATTGAAAGTAAGATTTACCGCTCATTGAAGTGTATATAGCTTGGCTTCCATATAAATTGTTCAAATTGTTAATTGTTATTTTCTTTTTTGTTGTAATTTTTCTTCTGTAATGTTTTACCTGCTTGCGAAGGCAGCATTGAGCCCAAAATCATCAAAGTCTGGTTTTAGAACCACAAGTAGATAGATGTGAATAAGTTCAAAATGAAATCACGTTCATTTTGTCATTGTTAATTTATTTCTCTTTGTAGTGGATTTTACTTTGATCCTCAAACTCCATTTTCATACAAATGCTAAACTTTATAGTTTGTAATTTGTTGGAAACTCACATCCTAATTGCTAGTAGATCAACTTTACTATTCATATGAAAAGTTGCAGACATACAAAACTTCAAATTTCATAGTTCAGATAGTTGGCATTCTTTGGAATTTCTTGAGGAAATGGTTGTCTGTATGCACCTGCAATTGTGCATACACACTATTCTTTCATGTACGATTGTACTTGCTTTGAGTTCAAATTTAACATACAATTTTGTAAAATTCATTATGCCAGATTGGCCAACCAAAACAAACCACTTCGCCCAGTACTAACAAAATTACATTTTGATCACATCAATAAAGACAAAACACCTAAAATTACATTTTCTGCCTAGAATAACATCTTCTCTGTTGAATGAATGTGTTGCAACAGCAATATCCGCATGACAAGCACTCAATTTGACCACATTGATTGTTTGGAGATTACTATTGCAGCACTCCCAACCATTAACTCAGTGCTTCAAAAGCTGAAGAAAACCGGCTTGACTTGCACAGCTAAAATATGATTCTTCTTAAAATAGAGCATTGTTACTACAAGCCAGTATCAAACATTTATACAATATAGGCAAAAAATGAAGTGCAAAATTATATTGGCATCACCTTTTCGAGTAGACTTTCATTTTCTTCCTGTAGCATATCAAGCTGCAATGAAGTTCACACCTCATTAGTAGATTCTCAATAAAGATAAAAGTTTTCGCAATGATCCCAGTTGCCAAAGCTAAGTAAAAGATTAAGCTTATTAGCAACTTCAGGCATTCCAATCCAAAATAATTACTGACCACAGACTTTAAAGCACAAATGATATCATCTTGAATAGTAGAAATACCTCATCTTGTAGAGCAGAAGAACACTGACTACCAGTTTCTTTTAGGTTCATACTCCCCAGATCCATTGACATGCAGCCTGCTTATCGTCCAAAACTACAGAGGATTAATTTAAGAGGAACTGAGAAAACAAATTGATGAATATGTGCATTTTGAAACACCTTTATGTCAGTAAGCAGGAAAGAATTGGATTAATTACCTTATGAAAGAATTATTGAACATCCATATTAACTAACAGAATAAAAGCCATACTATTAAAAGTCACAGGCATAAATCAATGGTAATGAAGGCATGCACTGCTCAATTCTGCTGTAAAATTGTCACTGGCTTTTTTGTCTTTTCTTTTCTTTTTTGGATGAATGAAATTTATTACACCAAAACACAAATGAATAGAACATGTATCTCAGGAATATGAATAATTCAAACCGAAGTTGCAAAGATCAAAGCAGTGAAAGAGCAAAGATCAAATAACACCAATCCAAGGAAAAAATCTGTTGTTTCTAAAAAAAAAAAAAAATCCCAGAAAAAAAATAATAATAACAAAATAAAAAATCTAACTTTAAAGTGGTCTGCACACGGTCGGTGGGCCGTTTGTCTTGGTGGCCGGCGCTCGGTCGGTGGGGGAGGGGACAGTGTAGATTTGGGAAATGGGTCCGAGAGAGAGAGGTGGTCTGCGGTGGTCTGAGAGGGACGATGTTGGTCGGTGGACGGCGCTCGGTCGGTCGGCCGTTTAGTGGGCAGCGTTCGGCCGTGGTGGAGGGGGACGGTGGTCGGTCATCGGTGGGGGAAAAGGGAGGAAATTTGGAAAACTGAAATTTGAGAGAGGAGAGTCTCCGGCAAGGGAGAGAATTCCCGGCGAAGATAGAGACCTTTTCCGGCGAAAAGTGAGAAAGAGTCCAGCGAAAATGGGACCTTTTCCGGGGAAAAGTGAGAGAGAGGCCAGCGAGAGGGAGTCCAGCTGGAAAATGGCGACTTTTCTGGCGAGATAGAGAGAGGAGGGGACCGGTTTCCAGAAGATTCACGAATCCCTTGGTTTGAACTGTTTTTTGGCCTATTTTGTGAAATAGTTTGAACTTTGAACGAAGTAATCGACTTTTCCAAAAAATAGTTTTCCCCCCACAAAATCAGACAAAACACGACGACAAAAGTTTCCTCGGCGTGTTAGTCAGTTGCTACCTGACTCTATAAACTTCCTCTTCCACACCGAAGCGATACGAGTATTTAACCCGTTCCTCCATTCTCCCGCTACTCTGTAAAAATTCTTTGCAGCCATGGATAGGAAGAAGAATCCATGGCTCATGCTTTCTCTTCTCTTCCTCGGCTTATCTGTCAACAACCATCCTTCCCTTGGAGCTGACACCATCTCTGCCAACCAATCTCTCTCTGGTGATCAAACCATTGCCTCTTCAGGTGGCAATTTTGTACTGGGTTTCTTCAAACCAGGTAACTCTTCTAACTACTACATCGGCATGTGGTACGGTACTGGTAAAGTCTCGACCCAAACCATAGTTTGGGTCGCAAACAGAGATAAACCTGTCTCTGATAAGAGTTCTTCTGTGTTAAGAATCTCGGATGGTAATTTGGTTCTCTTCAATGAGTCCCAAATCCCAGTTTGGTCCACAAATTTGACCTCCACCACTTCATCAAGTCCTGTACAAGCTGTTCTTCTAGATGAAGGAAATCTTGTTCTGAAAGATGGGTCTAATTCATCACAACATTTATGGCAAAGTTTTGATCACCCAGCTCATACATGGCTTCCTGGTGCTAAGTTTGGATTGAACAAAAGTTCCAATCAAAACCAACGCCTCATTTCATGGAAGAATGAGGAGGATCCTGCACCAGGACTCTTTTCTCTTGAGCTAAAGGTAAATACCAGTGAGTATATTATTCTGTGGAATAGGTCCATTCAGTATTGGACTGGTGGAGCTTGGGATGGGAAGATTTTTAGCTTAGTTCCTGAAATGGCAGCCAATTATATCTACAACTTCAGTTATGTTAACAACACAAATGAGAGTTATTTCACCTATTCTATTGACGATCCTTCCATCATTTCTCTATTCGTGATTGAAATTTCTGGGCAGATTCAGCAAAAGACATGGTTAAACAATAACAATCTGTGGAATTTGTTTTGGTCTCAACCGCAAACACAATGCGAGGTTTATGATTTTTGCGGGGCTTTTGGTACCTGCAACGAACAATCAAAGCCTTTTTGTAGCTGCTTGACAGGTTTTATTCCTCAGTCGCAGAACGATTGGAATTTGTCAGATTATTCTGGTGGGTGCATGAGGAGAACTCCTTTACAGTGTAAGAATACCAATCTTACTAATGGGCACGAAGACAGGTTTTTACCAATGCCCAGCATGGTATTGCCTGTCCAACCACAATCTGTTGGGGTTGGACGTGCTATAGAATGTGAATCCACCTGCTTGAATAGTTGCTCCTGCACTGCTTATGCTTATGAAAGCAATAACTGTTCATTTTGGGTTGGAGATCTCTTGAATCTGGAACAACTCTCAGGAGATGATCCTAAAGGGAGAACTCTATATCTCAAACTTGCAGCTTCTGAGTTCTCAACTAAAAAGAATAATAAGGGGATGATTGTTGGTGCCATTGCGGGCTCAGTTGCAGGGGTAGCAATTCTGCTAGGCCTTTTTATAATCCTTATGCGAAGAAAGAGAGCTGTTGGAACTGGAAAAGCAGTAGAGGGTTCATTGGTGGCATTTAGGTACAGAGACTTGCAAAACGCGACCAAGAATTTCTCGAACAAGTTGGGCGGAGGAGGCTTTGGTTCTGTTTTCAAAGGGAAGTTATCTGATTCAACATTCATAGCAGTCAAGAAACTTGCAAGCATCAGCCAAGGAGAGAAGCAATTCCGCACAGAAGTCAGTACAATCGGGACAATCCAACATGTAAATCTTGTTCGGCTTCGTGGGTTCTGCTCTGAAGGTGCTAGAAAGTTGCTGGTGTATGATTACATGCCAAATGGCTCTTTAAAATCTCTTTAGAATCTCATCTCTTCCATGAAAAGTTTTTGGACTGGAAACAAAGATACCAGATTGCTATAGGATCAGCTAGAGGGTTGAATTATCTCCATGAGAAGTGCCGAGAGTGCATCATACACTGTGACATAAAACCAGAAAATATTCTTCTAGATGCTTGTTTGTGTCCAAAAGTGGCAGATTTTGGCCTGGCAAAGCTTGTTGGGCGGGAGTTCAGCCGAGTCCTGACAACCATGAGAGGCACAAGAGGTTATCTTGCTCCAGAGTGGATTTCAGGGGGGCCATTACAGCCAAGGCCGATGTTTACAGCTATGGAATGATGCTTTTCGAATTTGTCAAGGGAAGGAGAAACTCTGAGCCATCTGCAGATGGCAAAATTGGATTCTTCCCATCCTGGGCTGCAAGCCTCATGGCTGAAGAGGGCGATGTCCTTAGCCTATTAAATCCCAAGTTGGAGGGAAACGCTGATGTAGAGGAGCTCACAAGAGTTTGTAAAGTTGCTTGTTGGTGCATCCAAGATGATGAAACTAGAAGGCTGCCGATGGGTCAGGTGGTTCAAATCCTTGAGGGTGTTCTAGATGTGAACTTGGCCCCGATTCCACGATCTCTCGAACTGTTTGCTGACAATCAGGAGCACATAGTTTTCTTCACCGAGTCATCTTCAAGCCAAAGTTCACAGGCACGGGGCAACACTTCATTTGCTTCCTCTCAGCCCAAGAGTGGCGTGTCATCAACGAGTGCAAAGACTTGAGAGCAATCGAATGAAGGCATCTCGAGCTCTTATATTTTTAGTAAAGAATGCAGTTTCTAATTTTTATTCTTTTAAATTTGTGTGCTAATAAATGTTATATATGGCTTATATTTTTCTGGTAGGAGTGTACGTTTGTGTATTCTTTGGAAGCATTGCTTCAAAATCTCAAATAATGCAATTGTGTATGGCTACTGGTATAGCCATTAGCAGTTATTCAGTTTATCATTTGATCATCTCTTTTACTTTGTTAGTTGTTATGGTTTACACAAGCAAATTGTGGGAGAGCATGTTTATTATAAGATTTTGGTATAGCCGGAGCTAGGTTTGTGGTAGGAAAGGCTGGAAAATAGTAGGGAATTTAGGGTTTCAAATAGGGTAAGGCAAGAGGATTGGTTTGGAGGCGTGATGTGGTGTGGAGTCAATAATAAATAAACTACTCGCAATAGAATGAACCTTTTGTAGGATAGGGTCTATGTGGAGTGACGAACCTCAAAAACTGCTAGTTTGGTTGTTAAGTAACTAAGATTAACTTTAATCTAATCCAGAAAAGATATTCGATTTTGATTTTTTAATTTGAACTAACTAAAAACATAAAAATGAGATAGTATGAAAAAGTTATAGGAGACTAATTTCACCACTAACCTCATAATAATGGTAAATTGCATTTAACATGAGAATTCCACTTATATAAATGATGTAACTTGTGTGTGCTTGTTAAGCACCCAACGATGTTGCAAGAAATTTCTTTTATTAAGAAATAAGTGTAACCCAACTTCAGTTGGTATGGATCGTCCACCTAACTACTAAGATGCGGTACGATCCGTCTTCTCTATGTATGAATTATCAAATTTCGTAATTAGCATACACGTAATCAAGGGATAAGCATAATTCATCTTTCGGCAAGACATAAATTGTTTTACCTAAATTAAACTAACTAGGTTGCAATAGCAGTTCATCCTTCCTAGACGGGACCTATATAACCTTCATGATTTTGTGCCCTGAAAAACACATTTACAACATTCTTTGGCAGTACAAGCTTAAGAATTTGGAATTATTTATGAAGAAATCATCGATGGACAGAGAATCAGTCACCTTCCTTTTGTCATTCAAGATGGGTTTCTTTCTTTTTAAGGGACTTGGCAACGCTTGCCTAATACTTTCTCGAGGGAGGAGAGTTGCATGCTGCATGCAGGTGGCACTGCTGGAAATTTTGGGCATGACAAGACCATTACTATATATGTGTAAGAGCATTCACTATTTCAGTGGTTTTTTTTATATTTTTATACAAAATGATTAATCAAAATTTATTTTTTTTAGTTTAACTCATCACTTTTTAAAACTTGCTTTCAACCGTTTATTTAAATTTGTTATATATATATTTATAAATAATTGTTTTTAAATTTTTTTTGTAAGACGAATAATCGCAAATTAGATGAAATCATAAATTGCAAATTGAAAATCAGACAAATAAATCACAAATCACCTCACTCCTCATGCAACAAATCTCTCTCTCGTCGCTCAACCATCATTGACGAAAGCACGCGGTGTCTCCTTGTCAACCTCCATCGGCACGTGGTCCTCCACCGAATCTCCTTCAAGAACGCCATGAAAGCTGTGGCCTAATTTAGCCCTTGTGGGTCCCGCATCACCGTCGCCGCCGGAAAGCTCCACCGATTCTCCTTTAGGAGCACTGCAAGCAGCTCAGCCATCATTGCTCAGCCAAGGCAGCACTGCCATGTTGTGTGAGAAAAATATTAGAAATTAGAGAAGAGAGAAATGTTAAAATAATTATGCACTCTTTGCCACCGAGAAGGTCAAGGACTTTCTCAAGTGGTCAATATTACGATCGTGGATGAATTTATGAACGGTATTACACCACATGTGGTGTTTTTCGCATAATCGGATGGAGGTGGTTTTTAGTCTTTTCATTAGCTATTTTAGCTAAAAAAACAAAATGACTATATAAGCTATAGGGATGCTATAAGATCATTTATGTTGGCCTTCACTAAAACATGATGTGGCCAAGTTTATTAGACATTAGACAATTTCGTACTTGTCCGCTTGCCAAAGGGAGTAAGCAAAATACAGAATTTTTAAAATCCATTGTTGATTGCTCATGAATCTTGACTTCCTACATCAACTCCATTCCTATGGAAGTTAATAACATAATGAATCTAGGTCATCTTTGACACACATAGGTACTATCTGTAAAATAAGAAAAGCTTTGGCTGGAATATTTCATTCATTGTATTCAATAGTATAAATAGAAGATACATTGGGTTTTTTTATAACAAACAGATAGATACAAAGGAATAATTAGAGACCTATCTATTAACAATTACTCAAGATAAATTACAATCCAAACGTAGAGCTCATCCAATCTTATCATGTTTATTAGGAGGAGCTGTTGCACCAAATGAGCACATAGATGGTGAGTTATCTTCACACGTATCATGGGATAAGGCAGGAGACGGATTACTCACTCTAACATGCACTATCGACATTTGTAAATATTCGTTCTTGACTTAACAGAGATAACTCTTACACATCAGAAACATAGTGAGAAAAAGAGAGAGAGAGAGAGAGAGAGAGAGAGAGAGAGAGAGAGAGATCCCCACTTCTTTCGAAGAAAAAAAAAAACATAAACAGACTTGTAATATTCTAACATTTCTCAAAATTTTAGATATGAGTATATTTGTAAGTTCTCTTTGCAAAGATACAAAAGTATGGGTAATTAATAAAATATGAGAGAATGGTTGGGTAACTTTGACGAGAGGTTTTTATTGTAGGTCGACTAAGCTTGAGCTACAATAAAAACCTCTTGTCAAAGTTACCCAAGCATTTTCTTCAAAGTTACCCAAGCATTTTGTAAGTTCTATTTTCTTCATCTCATTTTTTTTTTTTTTTTTGGGGGGTTTTCTGTTTGGCCGGATCAAGTGTTTTAACTATCCTTAAAGTAAGAGTATTTCTTAAAGTTCCTTTATGGATGTCATCCATTCTTCTTCTACTTCTTATAATTACTTTAAAAAGAAAAAAAAAATAACTGTAACATGAAAAAAAAAAATGTCTTATTTTCTTTGTAGTTTCTATTTTTTGTGAGAAGAGAAATGGACAAAGTTTTTCTTTAAATTGAGTTAGAAGAATTGTTTCTAATTTAGGGTCCGTTTGGGTTTGCAATTTCAAAAAGTGCGATTTGAAAAAGTGAATTTTAAAAACGCAGTTAAGTGTTTGGCAAAATTGCAGTTTAGCCTTTAAAATCGCAAATTAGCCTTTAAAATTTTGCGTTTTCAAAAAGCATCATCTTACCAGCGATTTGAAAACACAGATTTTCTGCGTTTTCAAATCACAATCTTTAAAAACACAGTTGATGCGGTCTTTTGTTTACCGAAATATATCAATAATAAAATAACCACTCGCAATAGAACGAATCCTTGTAGGATAAGGCTATGGAGATGGTGTCGAACCTCAAGGACTGCAGGGGTATTGTTATCAAATTTATAAAAGTTAAAAATAACTAAAGAAAAGGTTGTTGATTTTGTAATTAACTAAAGTGAATAAAATAAACGTAAAAGATAATTGAATTATAAGAGAGAAAGAGAGAGTAGAGTATTGACTTCACCGTTATCCGTACATCAATGGTTAATCATAATTAATTAGAAAAATTCATTCTATGCATTCTATAAATAAACAAGAAATTACCATTTTAAATAATAAGTATAACCCATATTCGGTTGGCACGAACCGTCCACCTAACCACTAAGATGCGGTACGACCCGTCTTCTCTATGTATGGATTAGCTATGTCTTTAATAGGATACATACAATCAATGAAATAGTATAATCCATCTTTGGTTGGCATGGATCGTCTACCTAAATTACACTAAACTAGGGTGTAGTACGATCCGTCTTCCCTAGGCATGGCCTATCTAATCCTCTTGATCATATGTCAATTAAACTCGTTGTATAATCATCATTCTTATAATCACAAAAAATAAGAATGATTTGAGTTCAATAAGGGTAAAAAAAACTTTCTAAGACAAGAGAAGAATTCTACCAATATTGATTATGAATTGAAGAACAATTGCATTGAAAGATGAAGAACAATATCAAATTGTAGCAATTCTCATGATTATACAACCAACATGCATAAACTGGAATTTTCTAAATTAAAATACAATCAAACCATTGTGCTTGGATAGGACTACATCAATACCCCCACAAAGGTTTGTAGCTACTCATGACGCTGTTGCAATGGCCTCCTGCCATGATTACTTCTCTTCAACTCTTCAAGCCTTCAAGAAGTTTTTCTGTTTAAAACTAAATACAAGCATGAGTGTAAGCACAAGCATAAGCATAAGCATAAGCATACATTCTCTTAAAGCTTTGGGGTCTATTTATAGGGAGCAAACAAGCCCTAGAACCCTTGGAATTCCATAAAATCGTTCCTTGAGTTTTCTTGTCAAATAAGGAAGTAATCCTAGTACAAATCGGAATAAGAATCGTCCAGATTTGCGGTCATTTATTGCAGGGCGATTTTAACATGGTAAAAGTCTGAATTAGGAAAAAGCTATTTCTTACATATTTGTTTCATTTTTTATTAGCTTTCCAACTCCACATATTTCATTGCAATCTGATTCCTGAGCAGAGAGTTATGACTAAAACACTGAGACGTCCTCATTTTGGATTCTCTCCAAAAATAAAAGATTTTGCCGGCTTCTCTTTTTCTTAAAGTAAAATTTGATTTGGCTTTTTGATTCTTTCCAAAAGTGAGTGGGCCGACTTCATTATTTGGAGAAGATTTTGCCTGCTTCTTTTTTCTTAAAGTCTAATTTGATTTGGCTTTTTGATTCTTTCCAAAAGTGAGTGGGCCGACTTCATTATTATCTTGGAATTGACGGATTTGACTTCATTATTATCTTGGAATCGACAAATTTTCTTCCAAAACCTGTAAAATACAAGAAAACACAAAAACAATACAAAACATCAAACTATACAAAACTAAGAGCTTAACATACGTAAATTAAGGGGCTTGAATGTGTCACATTCAACACTTATCAACAGTTTCTAAACGATTTATGTTATGCGATTTGGTTTAAAATAGCACTTATTGTCTATGAAATCGCAATCACAAACACACCCTTAATCTATTAATCTAACATGGCATACCATATAATAAACCCCCTTAAGAATAGGCCTTCGCTGGTTACTAAACTGGCCCACCTTCAATTTGACCTTAAGTCAGGCCCACTGGCAACAAAGCCTACACGTCGATCATATGTCATTCATGTTAGGTCGACTAAGCTTGAGCTAATCTAGGCCGACCGGACCTAACTCGATTAAGTTGGCCATACCAAATTTATCATACATCAATAGGTGCATGGGGCGTAAAGAAAAGCTACATCCACAATATTCTAGCCATTGCCACATGGATTAGTAGCATTCTATTACAACTAGAAAATAATGGAAGTGTGAGCTAAGAGAATGGGGGCCACATAATAAATTCTATTAGCCCTAAACCTTTCACTCAATCGACTATGCGTGTGAAACACTATAAATCCCCATTCTTCTTGCCAAACACACTTGCTTTCTCTTTTCTCAGCATTGCAAGTGTTAACTAACCAGTTGTCGAAGGATCTCCTACAGATCAAGATGATACGGTGCTGCATCAAGAAGGAAATATGATGGCTAATATGACTCTCCATTCAAGGAAATATCATGCACCAAGAAGGAAAAAATTATAACAAAGGCATGCGTGCAAAACAACAAAGGCATATCAGACTTAACAAGGAAACTCTACTATAATTCAACATGTAATCTTGTAATTAACAGCTCAATCCTCTGAACGCCACTGTGTATAAATGGCTGAATGCCTCTTAGTGTAAATTATTGAAGAAATATTTCTTTTTAATACATACATTTTCATGGTATTAGAGTTCTTATTTCACTCTTAAATCTATTGTCTTCAACCCACCCAATATTGCACAGCTGATTGGTGTGTAAATGGATGGAACAGGCTACCTGACTTGGATCTTCCAATGCCTCCTTGTGTTACAAAGTCATGATTTGCTGGGTTCGTTGATGGTACAGAACTGTGCCCAGCACAATTCATGCCTTGAACTAATGGCAAGGCAAGGATACCACTAATCTTAATCTTGAGTACGTACAGTGGCTCGCAAAAGATCAGTTTGTGTTGAGTTGGCTTAATGCCACTCTAGCTGAAATGGTGTTATCCATACAACTTGAACTCTACCCATCAGGTCTGGTTGGCTTTATCCAACCATTATGCCTTTCAATCTCTCTCCCAAGTTCATCATCTCAAGCAGCAATTGCAGAACCTTCATCAAGATAGTAAAAGTTGTACTGAATATCTTCATGATGCCAAGTTTTGGGCTGATCAACTCAAGGGTGTTGGCAAACTAGTTGAGGAGGATGACTTCATCTCCTATGTAATTGGTGGCCTAAATGCCTCTTATACCGCCTTTATCACGACCTGCTCGTTTGCACTGCGCAACTCTACCATGATTACTAGGAAGCCCACACTCCCTGGTCCAAGGAAGACAAAGTAGAATTTTTCCCCATTGCAAAAATTTGCTCCACGCCCAAATCATAATTTCCCCCGGTCCTCAACAACAATTTGTTGCCTGCCCGAATCACTAGAGAGCAAAAATCATGTTGCCCAGTAGCTCCTCCACGCGCCAACAAGAGTCTCTTTCTCCCAACAATTTCAAATGTGCTCCACACAGCTCGTGTAAGATTTGTGGAAAACTTAGTCATTGAGACTCTTGATTGCTTCCACCTTTAGCTGGATCTTCAAGTCTTGATCACATCTTCTCCCATTGCCAACTTAGCAAGAGCAAACAACTACTTTTTTTTTTTTTTTACTCTTGCCATATTAAGCAATTTCAATATGATAATGGTGGCGAATATGTGTCCAAACAAATTATTTCTTTTTTCAAATCCAATGGAATTTTGCATCGTTTAACGTGTCTTTACACCTCTCAACAAAACGGTGATGCTGAGAGAAAACATAGACAAGTTATGGACATTGGATTGTCACTTCTTGACCAATCTCGCCTTCCTTCCTCCTTTTGGGTTGACGTTTTTCTCACTACAATTTTTCTTATCAATCGTCTCCTTACACCTATTAAAAATAATGACTCTCCTTCGAGTAAATTATTTCAGTAGTCACTTGATTATTCTTAGTTAAGGAGCTTTGGATGTGTTTGTTATTATCTTCTTCATCCTTACTCCTCACAAACTTTCCTTTCAAAACAAAATATGCCTCTTCCTTGGTTATTCTTCTCATCACAAAGGCTATCGTTATCGTTACTACGACCCCGTCACTAAAAAGATTTATCTATCATGCAACATAGTGTTTGATGAGAAAAATATTCCTGGTCTCACAAATTCAACCCACACAACCCACGTGTCCTTCCCCTCTTAGTTTTCCCCAACCCCCTTCCAGCTACCACACTTGCAGACAGCTCTCTCTTGACTCGTGCTCCTTTAACTCTACTCCAGAAAAATTGGCCTTCTCTCCCATGCGGGCCACACCAATCCCTCCAATTTCTCCTCATGATTCTTCTCCCACGGAACCTACTCCTCTAATTTGATCTCCTACCCCTCCTAGCTGTATGATCACACAAGCCCAAACGAGTTCGCTCAAACCCAAGGAATTTCCTGACTTCAAGCTTTTCTACTCCTCAAGACATTCTCTTCATCCCCTCAAATAGTGTTCTTCTTATTCAAGAACTCATGTATTGGTAGATAAAAGTAATAGAGCAGAAAAACGAAATGTCGCTTTCCTTAAGAAATTATTAATTGCCTCCACCAGAAATGGTATGCAAAGGGTTACAATAAATATATTTCCAGGATATAATGGAGCTCAAAAATCCTATGTTGTTTAGTTGCGTTTTGCACAAACAAAACTAAATCCGAATATCCTCAAATTTTTCTATTCTAGCAAGAGACATAGACTTGAAATTTAAAGTACAGAAAGTGTTAGAGAAAAAAAGAAAAAGAGAGAATTTTCTGTATATTAAAACTCGGTTGTAGTAGCCTATGTATAGTGTTATAAATAGCAATTATTATTTATGTTCACCAACAGTCACTTAGTTTCGAAATTAACTATTAATCCAACAGTCATTAAATGCTATTCTAGCAATAACAATCTGCAACAATTATAAACTGCTAATTTAATAGACACTTAATTCAAACCATCAAATCAAATAATTATCAATGATTATTTAATAATAACCATTAGATCGTAATTATTTAATCTCAACTATTAAAATCAAAATTGATTTGACCTTATAGTTTACTTTAGTGATGGTCAAGTAAATCCAACCACCAAATCTACCTAAAAAGCATCCTATGGTCTAAATCAAACCACCAGATTGAATAATCATGACGTCAAAAATAGAATGATCATGATCAGATCCCTAAGAGCTTCGATGCTTCATGCCAAGTGCCAAGTGTGTTATAAATGCGCCATTAGCGACCTACAACCCACATGTGTGCACGCGTGCGATGCTTCATACCGTATTAGAGTATACACACAAATGCATACACCTAAACATTACTTTAAAGCAAATACTTGAAGTGGGTTGGGCCTTTTAAATGTCAAATTGACTCTCTTTTTTCTATGTGTGACTCTCTTCATTCAATACTCTTTAATACCTTCAATTTAAAAAAAATCTCAAATCACAAAAATAAATATATACATATTAATTTTTAAAATTCTTTAACACATGTTACTTTTAAGTTGTTACCCCTATTGAGTGGCTTCAAGCCATGATTCATTAATTTGATGCTTTGTTGGCCAACAAAACATGGATTTTGGTTCCACGGCCCACCAATCAAAATGTCATTCATAACAAATGGGTCTACAAATTGAAGCAGCGAACCGATGACACCATTGATCGGTATAAAGCCCGATTGGTTGCCAAAAGTTTGGATCAAGTTTGTGGAGTTGATTTTTTAGAGACCTTCATTCCTGTCATAAAGCCTGCAACTGTGCGTGTAATTCTTACTCTTGTGGTTTATTTTGGCTGGCCCTTCCTCCAACTAGACGTTTCCAATGCATTTCTTCATGGTACTCTATTTGAAGAAATATACATGGAGTAGCCCGAGGGCCTTTTTAATCCCTTGCTTCCAAACCATGTTTGTCGACTACACAAATCTTTATATGGCCTTAAACAAGCACTGAGTGCCTGCTTTAATAGGTTATCTCAATGTCTCCTTGAATTGGGTTTTACAGCATCTTCTGTGAATAGCTCTTTGTTCACTTTTCATAAATCTGGTGTTCACATATTTTTGCTTGTCTATGTTGACGATATAGTCTTGCCAAGAACTCATAGCTCTTTGTTGGCTTCTCTCTAATTCGAAGGCTTCAAGATGAATTTGCCTAGAAAGATCTTAGCCCCGTTGGGTATTTCCTTGGTATGCAGGTTACACAGATAGCCTATGGGCTATGGCCTCCACCTTCGCTAGAGCAAATATATCTTGCATGTCCTTCATCGTGCACGTATGGTAGGCAATAAGCCATATTCTGCTCCCTAGGTTTCTAATGGGAAGTTATCTTCACATTCTGGTGAACCCCTCTATGATGTTAGTGAATACCATAGTGTTTGGTGCCTTGCAATACTGCAGTCTCACAAGACTAGAGATTGCCTACTCTGTAAATCAACTCTATCAGCATCTTCACACTCCAACTATTGCTCATTGGACCTCAGCCAAGTGTGTCCTTAGATATCTCAAACGGATCGTGGGCCATTGCTTGTACTTCACTCTTGGCTCACTTGATTTTCATCCCTGCACTGATTCTGATTGGGGTGGCAACCTGGATGATCATAACTCTACCACAGGGTATGGTGTTTTATTGGGACTGTCTTATTTCTTGATGTGAGAAAAAGTAGCCCACTGTCCCCCTATTGTCTCGTCCCGTTGTCTGGGGTGATAACATTGAGGCATTAGCTTTGATTTCCAATCTAATGTCTCATGCTCGTACCAAAAACATTGAGGTTGATGTGCACTTCATTCGGAAAAGAGAACTGATTCCCGTACAACACTTTTACAACAAGTGTACAACAGCCCTCTCACATGGGGTGGGCCCCACAGTGTGTGGAGTCCACCCCATGTGAGAGGGTTGTTGTACACTTGTTGTAAAAGTGTTGTATTTCTATCATTTTTCTTCGGAAAAAGATTGCCAACAATGATGTTTGTTTGAAATTTATATCTACTGTTAATCAAGTGATAGATATTTTCACCAAATGACTCATCTACATGTCTCAATTTCCTCAAAGACAAACTGGTGTCTCCCTGGACAAAAATTAGCTACAAAACAATCTAATAAAGGGATCCAGCTTCTATGCAGTACTAAAAAGTACCGCATATCTGTTGTGATTTTTTCCCATGGTTGGGATGCAAACAACAAACATATGAAACAAAAAATAAAACTTCGTCACCTTTCCGTTACAAACAGCAAACATAGAAGCCGAATCCTTCTTGGAGTGTCCGACGTAGCAAAGTCTCTCTCTCTCTCTCTCTCTCTCTCTCTCTCTATTAATGCCGTGATGATTGAAGGCAATTTTGTTGGGAAACCTCGCAAAAACACAGTACCAGGCAAAAGCCTTTTGATTTCTTTCCCTTTATTCCCTCTGTCTGTTTTCTGATTGAAACTTTACTCCCACTGTTTCACATGATTGTTTCTTCCATTTCTCATCTCACCTCCATTTTACTCCTCCAATTTTCCTGCTCCTTTGGCTTCTTTTACCTTTAATTTCATTTGGGTGTTTCTTCTTCTTTGTGTTCTCGCACAATATCTCTAGGGTTTTGATTTTTACCTTCGTTGGCTACTTTGAATCTCACATATTGTTCACTTCTTAGGTCTCATTTGCCTTCAATCTCATCTGGGTATTTCCTTCTTTTCGCAGATTTGTGCTAAAACGTCCAGCGTTTTGATTTTAACTTTGTGGGCTAATTTGATTGTCCAATTTCCTTTGTCGGTCGCTACTCTGAGATCTCAATTCTGAGTCTCAGGTTGTACTCCATTCCCTTTGATAAACTGTTTTCCTCTCTGAATTTCAATTCCAGTAGCAATGTCACAGGGCTATGCTATAGAGCTTTACTTCGATCTCGCCCTCGAAAACCAGGTCTTGAAGGCCTAGGACGTGCTCGCTCGTTGCCAAATCTGCACCCAACTTATTGAAATCGAATCTCGACCACAATCAGTGATATCACCCTCTTCTCCAATTGGGAGCCTTCCCAGTGACAACAATGTGCTTTTTCTTTCGCCTACGCCTTCGTTGTCGCTTCTTCAGTTCCAGTGGCAAAATGTGCGATGCAATGAGGTAGGAAGGGATCGAAATTGTAGAGAAGTATCGCCAGGACTTGTGGATTCCTTATTGCGTGGTTGCTCAGGAAGTGCCGCGCAAATGCGCAATAAGGAAAAAAAAAAAAAAAAAAAAAAAAAAAAAAAAAAAAAAGCTGGTTATAACGGAGAAGTGACGGAGCTTTTTTTTTCCTTCATATGTTTGTTGTTTGCATCTCAGCCATAGAAAAATCACAGCAGATATGCGGTACTTTTTTAGTACCACATAGAAGCCGGACCCTTATTTGATTATTATTAGTAATATTTATCTATTAAGTTAAATTACGATGGAATACGTAAGATTCGGACTTGGAATATTTTTAGAAAATAGGATTCTTTCTGTTTCAAATAAAATGGATATTATCTATTTTATGGTCAAGATTTAAAATCGATGAATCTAATGGTGTACATGATTTTACATTATTTACAATTTTAAAAGATGTGTCAACATTTACTTCATATATACTGTTAGAGTTAAACGGATTAAGTTCCCGTCAAATTTTCTGCTCGAATTTGAGAGAATTCGGCTAAGTGATTGTGAGAGAGTTTTTATGTCACTCACTTGACTGAATAAGTAGTTGGGTAGCCTAATTTTTATTTTGTCAAGTGGGTCTCCTAAGTGTTCTTTCACAATCACCTGCCTAAATTCTTTCAAATTCAAGCTGAGAATTTGAGGGGATCCTGATCCAATTTAACACATTTTTATCCCTTGTGGTTTGACTTTTTTATTTTTTGTCCCTGTGCTTTATTTTGTATCGCAGATGATACTTGTGCTATGAAAAAATACAGAGATAGTACCTTCTTCCAAAAACTAACAGTAGCCCACATATCTACTTTCTACTGTTAACACGTGTCAAATGCATTAAAAAAATTAAAAAACTAAAAATAAAAGCATTAAAAATTAATGAAAATTGAAAATAAAAAAAATTAAAAAAAAAAGCATTAAAAACTTTTTTTAAAAAAAATTGAAAAAAAAAAAAAGAAAAGGAAAAAAAAAAAAAAGGGAGGGTGGCTGAGCCATCTCTATGGGAAAATTGAAAAATCTGAATGAATTTATGTGATTTTAGGTGGTTATGTTATTGTACAATTTCAATTTAAGGTAGGGTTAGGAAAAAGCATGTCAAATCGGAACAATCGTCGTTCCAAGATCGGACAAAGTCGGAGGAACAACAATCCGCTTTTGCAAAATTCAGTCCGACTTCAACAGGAGGGCTTCCAAGATGAGTAACTCTATTAATATTAAGTGCCCATAAAAAAAATGATGTGACTTTTAAAATCACCATTGGACGTGTGATTGATCAAATGATGATTTTGATGAAATGGTAATTTTAAAAGTCATCTCATTTTTTTATGGACACTTGATAGATACTTAATGTACTAATAAAATTACTCCTTTCAAGATTGGTTAATTTCTGTTGCTTATTTTTTTTTCTAAGTACAATTTGGATGAGGAATTCATTTTTAGAATATTGCTGGGAATTTTCAAAATTATTGTGACTCTAATATAATTATTAAATTACCAGATCTGAAATTGACTATAAAATCTGATGAATCTGAGAGACTCAGACCTTCTTCTAATCGGATGGTGGAATAGTGAATACTGTTGATATTAATGGTTGTAGAGGATGATCTCCAGCAATGGATTTTGTCTTTCTTTTTTTAGTTTTTAACATTTTTTTTTTTATAAAGGTTTTTGTCATTGAAGAATATTATATTATCGCAGTTAAAAGTTGACTATATTAATATGGAGATAATTAAGAATCTCATTTGGAGAATAGTTTAAACCAAGTAATTGACTTTCCCAACAAATAGTTTGCCCCAAAGACAAACAGTTTAAACCATGTCTAAATTTTCTCAAAGACAAACGGGTGTCTTCTCCGACAAAAATTAGTTACAAGTCTTTTAACATGTTAAGAAATATATGTCAATTTATTAGATTGATTTATAACTAATTGCTACAAACTGATTTGTAGCTAATTTTTTTACGTGTCTCCCCCACCAGTTTGAAGGGAAAACAGGAAAGACAAATCGGTCTTAACAAGGAAACTTCACTATAATTGATGGGCAAGTCCTTTGTGGAAACTAACGTCCACAAAACACGGCAACAAAAACTAAATGCTGAAGGGCGTCAGTTGACTCTATCAGCAAAAATTCTTTGCAACCATGGATACCAAGAAGAATCCATGGTTCATGCTTTCTCTTCTCTTCCTCGGCTTATCTGTCAACAACCATCTTTCCCTTGGAGCTAACACCATCTCTGGCAGCCAATCTATCTCCGTTTACAAAACCATTGTCTCTGCAGGTGGGAGCTTTGCACTGGGTTTCTTCAGACCAGGTAACTCTTCTAAATACTATATAGGCATCTGGTACAGTGCTAGTAAAATATCAAACAAAACCATAGTTTGGGTCGCAAACAGAGATAAACCGGTCTATGATAGAAATTTTTCTGTATTAAGAATCTCGGATGGTAATTTGGTTCTTTTCGATGAGTCCGGAATCCCAGTTTGGTCCACAAATTTGGCCTCCACCACTTCCTCAAGTCCTGTAGAAGCTGTTCTTCTAGATGATGGAAATCTTGTTCTGAGAGATGGGTCTAATTCATCACAATATTTATGGCAAAGTTTTGATCACCCAGCTCATACATTGCTTCCCGGTAGTAAGATTGGATTGAACAAAATTACCAATGAAAACCAACGCCTAATTTCTTGGAAGAATGAGGACGATCCTGCACCAGGACTCTTCAGTCTTGAGCTACAGGCAAATACCAGTGAGTATCTTATTCTGAGTAATAGGTCCATTCCGGATTGGACTAGTGGAGCTTGGAATGGGAAGATTTTTAGCTTAATTCCTGAAATGACAGCCAATTATATCTACAACTTCAGTTATGTTAACAACACAAATGAGAGTTATTTCACTTATTCTCTTTACGATCCTTCCATCATTTCACGATTCGTGATGGATGTTTCTGGGCAGATTCAGCAAATGACATGGTTAAACGATACCAATCAGTGGAATTTGTTTTGGGCTCAACCGAAAACACAATGCGAGGTTTATGCTTTTTGCGGGGCTTTTGCTAGCTGTAACGAAGAATCAAAGCCTTTTTGTAGCTGCTTGAGAGGTTTTGTTCCTCAGTCGCTGAACGATTGGTATTTGTCAGATTATACTGTTGGGTGCACGAGGAGAACTCCTTTACATTGTAAAAATACCAATCTTACTAATTGGCACGAAGACAGGTTTTTACAGATTCCCAGCATGATATTGCCTGTCCAACCGCAATCTGTTGGGGTTGGAAGTGCTACAGAATGTGAATCCACCTGCTTGAATAACTGCTCCTGCACTGCTTATGCTTATGATGGCAATAATTGTTCATTTTGGGTTGGAGATCTCTTGAATCTGGAACAACTCTCTGGAGATGATCCTTATGGGAGAACTCTATATCTCAAACTTGCAGCTTCTGAGTTCTCAAGAAAAAAGAATAATAAGGGGATGATTGTTGGTGCTGTTGCGGGCCCAGTTGCAGGGGTAGCAATTCTGCTAGGCCTTTTTATAATCCTTATGCGAAGAAAGAGAGCTGTTGGAACTGGAAAAGCAGTAGAGGGTTCATTGGTGGCATTTGGGTACAGAGACTTGCAAAATGCGACCAAGAATTTCTCTGACAAGTTGGGCAGAGGAGGCTTTGGTTCTGTTTTCAAAGGGACGTTATCTGATTTAACAGTCATAGCAGTCAAGAAACTTGAAAGCATCAGCCAAGGAGAGAAGCAATTCCGCACAGAAGTCAGTACAATCGGGACAGTCAACCACGTAAATCTTGTTAGGCTTCGTGGGTTCTGCTCTGAAGGTACGAGAAAGTTGCTGGTCTATGATTATATGCCAAATGGCTCGTTAGAGTCTTATCTTTTCCATGAAAAGTTTTTGGACTGGAAAACAAGATACCAGATTGCTATAGGGACTGCTAGAGGGTTGGATTATCTCCATGAGAAGTGCAGAGAGTGCATCATACACTGTGACATAAAACCAGAAAACATTCTTCTAGATGCTTATTTGTGTCCAAAAGTGGCAGATTTTGGCCTAGCAAAGCTTGTTGGGCGGGAGTTCAGCCGAGTCCTGACAACCATGAGAGGCACAAGAGGTTATCTTGCTCCGGAGTGGATTTCGGGGGTTGCCATTACAGCCAAGGCCGATGTTTACAGTTATGGAATGATGCTTTTCGAATTTGTCTCGGGAAGGAGAAACTCTGAGCTATCTGCATATGGCAAAACTAGATTCTTCCCAACTCAGGCTGCATGCCTCATAGCTGAAGGGGGCGACGTCTTTAGCCTATTAGATCCAAGGTTGGAGGGAAATGCTGATGTAGAAGAGCTCACAAGAGTTTGTAAAGTTGCTTGTTGGTGCATCCAAGATGATGAAACTAACAGGCCGCCAATGGATCAGATAGTTCATATCCTCGAGGGAGTTTTAGATGTGAACCTGGCCCCGATTCCAATATCTCTCCAACTGTTTGCTGACAATCAGGAGCACATAGTTTTCTTCACCGAGTCATCCTGAAGCCAAAGTTCACAGGCACGGAGCAACGCTTCAACTGCTTCCTCTCAATCGAAGAGTCCCGTGTCATCAACAAGTTCAAAGTCTTGAGAGCAATCAGATGATGACATCTTGAGCTGCTATATGTTTTGTAACGAATGCATTTTCTCATTTTTGTTCTTTTAAATTTATTTCCTAATAATAACTGTTATATATGGCTTAAATTCTTCTGGAAGGAGTGTTTGTGTATTCCATATGGAAGCATTGCTTCAAAATCTCAAATAATGCAATTGGCTATATCATTTTAGTTAAACTAACGTGACCACATCAATCAAGTCTACTCTTGATGGGGTTAAGGTTTAATTTGAATTAGGATGTACCTAAATGAGTATGATTAGTCTGTGTTTTCTTGGTGTAGATAAGCATGGCTGATTGGCTTTCCCAAGCAAAAGAAATCAATAATAAACACTGTTCCTATATGTATCTGCATGCTCGATCTGCAACTTCCGTTGAATGATCCACTAAAAAATTCAAAAAGTAGCCTTTTTGGTGACAGTTTTCAAAATAGTTGCTACGACCTTATTTTCTTTCATTAAGAAAATCACCAATTTTCCGTGGATAATTCTCTTCAACCCTCAAACAAGCATGGTTACCCAGTTGAATAATTATAGTTCTCTTAACTAGACAGTGGAGGCTTGCCTGTTTTATTCGGAGAAGTCTTTGATATTTTGATTTGCAGATCCAGGTGGGGATGATCAATAGGTGCAGCAAATACTCCCTAGCCCAAAAGAATAGACAATTATCCTCAGTTGTGAAGCTTTGAGTTTGTAATTAGTCATAATATAATAACCAATCAAGTTGCAGACTGGTGATTCAGTAATAATAATAATAATTCTACCACAGAAAATGCAGATAAGAATGTGCTAATCAGAAGATAGTACAAGACAAAACTTCCTCAATTTTTCCGAGAAACAAAGAATCATAATGTGGTGAATGCCATCACCTTATTTTTGTGAACATATGCAACCTCTCACTAGAAGGTATGCGTTTTCCTCAAGTGTTCTGAGTCTTTCCTTGAGAATTTCAGAACCGTTGAAAGGTGTTGATTCTTTCAAAGTAGTTTCAACAGGAATTTTGGGATTAAACCAGCATTCTTTCTGCGAAAAGAAGCTTGGCAGGCATTACACCAACACATCATTTGCAAGTATACTTTGCCGGAAGAAAAAATAAGCATAGGATTTTGCTGAGAAAGAGATTTATGAATGGTATTTTTGTCTTTAGGGAGAACATTGACATTTTTCGGTAGTTTAGAGGGAGACATTGACACAATTAATAGTTTGGAGGGACATTGACAAGGAGATGGTAGTTTAAGAGGATTATGTGTACTTTCCCCAAAGTCAATTTTAAAATATTCCACTTTTTATATCTGGAAAATATTCTTGCACAACTGTTGTTGTGTACCATGCACAACTGTTGTGTACCATGCACAACTGTTGTGTACCAATCACTTTTCTTTTATATCACACCAATAACTTTTTAACAACTTTTTTTTTTTCACTTTTTATTGAGAAATTATTGTTGTACAACCGTAGACACAACCTTATTTAACTTTGCCTACGTGACAGTTTATTTTTTATTTTTTCAAAAGACGATGAAACCATTGAGGGAGAAAATTTTGTTATTTTCTTTAAAAATAAAAATAAACTGCCAAGCAAAGTTGGACAGAATTACGTGTACAGATGTACAACAATCATTTATCATTTTCATATCACATCAATTATTTTTTAACAACATTTAAACTTATTTTTACTTTATATTATATCAATCACTTTTTTTTAATATTACAGAGAAACCTTTACTAAAAGGTTTACCAAACTCACCTTCAATGTCCCTTATGAAAAAAAAAACAAAAGGTATCCTAAATTTTTTTTAATAAGATAAAAATATATCTCTAAAATTCGAGAGAACAGAAAAAAATTAAAAACTAATTTTGGCCAAATGGAGAATGACACTACTGTTATATGTAAGACTTTTATCTTTAAAAAGTTATTAATTTTCAAAATCATCGAATCAAAATTTTATAATAATTTACCTTAAATCTAATGATAACTTTAAAAGCAATGTAAAAGGAAAAAAAATAAAAATAAAATCCCAATATAGCATTACCTTCGGCATCTACTCCTCGGTGTTGAAATCTAGCCAACGCTACGACCAATCAACGCTCGACACCGTGTCTGTGTTCAACGACATCGGCGGCAAGTCAGCGACGCCGGGGTCGTAGCTGGCGTCTTAGTACTCCGCCCTTGCACTCGGTAACGCTAACAATAGTAACTACTCGAGTTTGGGTGGGCCATGGGTGGTCCACCTGGCGGGGGCAATCCAGAACTTCATCGGGGCACTTTCTGATGTGCGACTCCGTCGTTGGGTTGATCCAGCGGCTTCCGGTGCCGTTAATATGTTTCTTCATGTTCTTGGCCTCTCATGCTCAGACCGACCTTCTTTACCGTAGCCAATGTGGTTTCTAACTTTCTGGGGTGCAGAACTTCCCTCATTGTGGTGGGACCCTTGTGGGAACCATGAAGGTGAGGAGTGACGACTTTTTAATATCAGTAAACAAGCGACAAATTTTAGTAAATGTTTTTATATAATAAGGAATACTAATATTTGTTAAAATTAAATTTCACTAATATCTATTTGATTATTATTAGTAATATTTATCTTGTCTGTTTGAATTTGCGATTTAAAATAATAATTTTAAAATATGTCATTTGAAAAAGTGATTTTTAAAACATAGTTAAGCTAGAGCATCCCTAGTGAGCTCTCCATTTCAAAATTTTCACAAAAATTTAGTGAAAAAACTCAAAAAAATCCACTTCAACAAACTCTCTATAATTTCTTTATTTTGTCTCTTGTCAGAATTTTACTTCAAAGTTGGCTCACAAATTTCACGAGCTATTGAATATTTTATCATTTTTCTCTCATTTCACTTCACTTTTCACTTTTCCTCTTTCCTCATTTGCTTAAGAGTAGATCCTTAAAACTAATAAAAAATTAATATTTAGTTGAAATAGAAAAATATTTGGAGAGTTTAGTGTATGAAGTTTGTTAAAAGTAATGAATAAAATAACAAAAGTAGATTGTTTAGCTAAAATTTGAAGAAAATTTGAAAAACTCATTAAGGATGCTCTAAGCGTTTGACAAAATCGCAGTTTAACATTTAAAATGGCAAATTAGCTTTTAAAATGTTGTGTTTTCAAAATAACACCATCTTACCTACGATTTTTTGCTTTTTCAAATCGCATTTTTTAAAATCATAGTTTCCAAACGACTTATGTTTTGCGATTTAGTTTAAAATCGCACTTATTGTCTACGAAATCGCAATCTCAAATGCACCCTAAGTTAAGTTAGAATGAAATTAATATATAAGATTCGGACTTGGAATATATTTTCTTTGATTCTAAGGGTTTCTGGAGTTCAAGTCGAAAAATCTAAATGAATTTCTGTAATTTCATGTGTTTATGTTATTGTACAATTTCAATTTAGGGTAGGGTTAGGAAAAAGCATGTCAAATTGGCATAATCGTCGTTCCGAGATCGGACAATGGAGTTCCAGAGTATAGTCGAGCAGCGTAAGAAGTCATTTTCGTCAAAGTCTGGAAGAACTACGATCGGCGGTTGCAAAATTCAATCCGACTTCAACATGAGGGCTTCCAAGATTGGTTAATTTCTGTTGCTTATTGTTTTTTTTTCTACGTACAATTTGGATGAGGAATTCATTTTTAGAATATTGATGGGAATTTTCGAAATTATTGTGACTCTAATATAATTATTAAATTACCAGATCTGAAATTTACTATAAAATCCGATGAATCTGAGAGACTGAGACTATTCTTCTAATCGGATGGTTGTAGTTGATATTAATGGTTGTAGACGATCTCCAGCAATGGATTTCGTTTTATTTTTTTTTTTTGGTTTTTTATTAAGGTTTTTGTCACTGATGAATATTATATTATCGCAGTTTAAAATTGACTATATTAATATGGAGATAATTGAGAATCTCATTTGGAGAATAGTTTAAACCAAGTAATTGACTTTGAGGTTAAATACAATTCACCTTCCCGAAGTTATTATACATTTTCAATTTGATTACCAAACTTTAAAAATTTGTAATGTACCATCTCAAAGTTTCAAAATTTTTAATTCAGGCATTCTGTCAGGTTTGACTGTCAAACCAAACGGAATTTTAGTCACTCCAAAACGATATTATTTTGCCATTTTGGAGACACTCAATAAGAAGCCGACACGTGTTCATTAAAAATACAGTCAAACCAGACAGAATTTTGACCACTCCAAAATGACATCATTTTGCCATTTTGGAGACACTCAATAAGAAGCCGACAAGTGTTCATTAAAAATAAAAAATTATAAAACCTAATAAAAATAAATAAAACAAAAATATTTGTTATTTAAAAAAAAAATTAAAAATGAAAGAAAATACTAAATGGTGGCTGCCCAACGATAGCCACACCTTTGGGGGTGGCCACGGCCTCCCCCAAACCCTGGGACTGGGAGTGGCACGCGGCCACCCCAAAAGGGTGGTTGCAAATTCACCTGAAGGGGTTTTTTATTAAAAAAAAAAAAAATTAATATTTTTAAAAAAATTTAATTTACCTCATAAAATTTTTAATTCATTTTCTAAAGAGAAAACGATGTCATTTTGAAACGAAGGTAAAACAGACAAGTTTGTCTAAAAAAAAAAAAAAAAGTCACGTGCACCTGGTTAAAATTTCGTCTAATTTGACTGTCAAATCAGACGAAATTCTTGAATTAAAATTTTTTAGAAGTTTGAAAATTACGTCACAAATTTTCAATGTTTAGTAGCGAAATTGAAAATGACTTCGGCGAGTGAATTGTATTTACCGCTCGACTTTTCGAACAAATAGTTTGGCCCGCACAAAATCAGACAAAACACGACAACAAAACTTTCCACGGCGTAATAGTCAGTTGACGACTCTATCAACTTCCTCTTCCACGCGGAAGCCATACCGGTATTGAGACCCGTTCCTCGATTCTCTCTCTACTCAGCAAAAATTCTTTGCAGCCATGGATACGAAGAAGAATCCATGGCTCCTGCTTTCTCTTCTCTTCCTCGGCTTATCTGTCAACAACCATCTTTCCCTTGGAGCTGACACCATCTCTGCCAACCAATCTCTCTCTGGTGATCAAACCATTGTCTCTTCAGGTGGAAACTTTGTGCTGGGTTTCTTCAAACCAGGTAGCTCTTCTAACTACTACATCGGCATGTGGTACGGTACAGGTAAAGTCTCAACCCAAACCATAGTTTGGGTCGCAAACAGAGATAAACCTGTCTCTGATAAGAGTTCTTCTGTGTTAAGAATCTCTGATGGTAATTTGGTTCTCTTCAATGAGTCCCAAATCCCAGTTTGGTCCACAAATTTGACCTCCACCACTTCATCAAGTCCTGTACAAGCTGTTCTTCAGGATGAAGGAAATCTTGTTCTGAAAGATAGGTCTAATTCATCACAACATTTATGGCAAAGTTTTGATCACCCAGCTCATACATGGCTTCCTGGTAGTAAGCTTGGATTGAACAAAATTTCCAATCAAAACCATGTTAGAAATAATTAAACAACAATTATTTCTTTAACCTAACATGCGCAGCGGAAAACAAATAAAACAGGATTCAGGCTTACCTCTAGCCATATTTGCTCAAGCGTTTCAACGATCCATCTGAAGAATAAGAAAAGATTATTTGAGGGATCTTCTAACCTATGCCTATTGCTTGATGGCTGTACTGATGGTGTACACAGGCACTCTATTTATAGGCTAGGTTAGGGACCCTCAAAATGGTAAACACCGTATTTGTTTCCTTCCATCAAGGAAACAATATCGTTAATTGATTTTTAAAATCAATTAACCGATTCCATATTTACGGTAATCTAAATTAATAGAAATAACCATAATACCGATTCCATATTTACGGTAATCTAAATTAATAGAAATAATCATAATACCGTATATGTTTATTAAAAAATAATAAACATAGCAAACACCGTAAATGTGATATAAAGGCCACATAAGGGAATAATATCTTACATTCTCCCACTTGGCCTTTATGACACATGACCTTATGGTATTAGGTTCTTTAGTTTTGGCCAATCCTTTTATGGAATCCTCCCACTCAGATAAGAAATGTTTCACACGAATCATGGCGGTAAAACCATTATAAATTTAGGTCGTCCCTTCCATGTATCACAATGCAAAACACTCCTTACATGAGTACCTTATGGATAATCAAACTTTATGAATGAACTTCCTATAAGTCATTCGGGTCCAACTTTATTTATCCTCATGGATAAAATAACAAATGTGCACAAAATCTTTATTATCATAACTTTATGTCTATAGACCAAAAAGAGACAAACCAAGCGAAAATGAATTAATGAGTCTCATATATTCCGCATGACTTTATTCTTTCTTTACCGGTAAACTTTAAGTCATGGAATCCGCAATCATTAATTCAGTACTTATATGCTCAATAGACCCTTTATGTCTCTTAATGTTATCTCTCGTACTGAGATACTTGATGTCGATTTACTTCTGCTTCTACTCTTTATTCTTATAAAAGAAGATTATAGTAGAATTACCGCAGAGTATCTTTATGGTCTAACTGTAAAATCGACAAGATTGAGACTTTCAACAAATGTCTCAACCATCATGCCTGTGTACTAAATTCATAGCACGCTAGACTTTTAGCTTTCTTGGTAGACGTAGCAACTATAGTCCGCATACTGCATCTCTAGGATATATCCTTCAATAAAAAGATATATACCCTAAAGTAGACTTTCTACTATCTACACAATCAGCAAAACTCAAATCTGAACAACTAACCACCTTCAAATGGAAAGTGTATCCTTAGGTTAAGTTGTACTTCTTGGTTCCTTGCATATACCGCAAGACTTTATTTACAGCACTATATTGACTCAATATACTTATTGTCAGTCATATGGTTATGTATAATGCAGACACTTAAAACTTTTCATCTGCCCTTATTCCAATACCTTTTGGGACATTAATCTGTATTTAATTAGTCCATCTTAATTGCTACTGAAGGTTTCTAAATTTTTCCAAAACTTTTTCAATGTAGACCTTCCGAGACAATGTTAATATTCTTTATGTCTCTGTGAATCTCTATGTCAAAAGACATAAGAGATTTCACCCAAATCCTTCATTTCAAAGTTTTGTGAACTTTATGTAGCAAACCTAAATCACGACTTGCAAAAATAATATCTACATATAGGACTAGAAAGATTACTATACTCCCACTGACCTTAAGGTATATATACTAATCAAGGTTTTCAATTACCTTGTAAAAAGTATATCACCGATGAGAGATCTATCATAGCCCATAAATAGAATTCTTTAATTTGCAAGCTTTCTGACTGTTATTTATAAAACCTTTTGATTGTTTCATGTAAACCTCGTCTTTAAGATCCCCATTCAGAAAGGTCGTTTTCGCATCCACTTGATGTAGCTCTAGATCAAAAATGAGCTACTAATGCTACGATCATCTTGATGAACCATCCTTAGACACTGGAGAGAATGTTTCACTATAATCAATGCCTTCCTTATGAGTAAAACCATTGGCTACGAGTCTAGCTAGACTGTTGAGCAATGGATTTAACTCTTGCTTCATGGCATTGAATCTCAATGTGGAGTTTTCTCCACTCATAGCATGTGAAAACAAATTTGGATCATCTTTATGTCCAATGTTAATATCAGACTCTGGGAGATATACAACATGATCACTAAGAATTGTTGATCTCCTTATTCTATAAGATTTTCTTAATTCTACTTCCTCTGCATTTTTGCAATGGGAGAATAGACTTTTGAACCTGTTCTGTATGAGTTGGTTGTCCTAGAAATGATTGTGGCTCAGGATAATCAATCTGATTTTCCCTGAATACAATCAATCAACCTCTATGAGGAGGAGATTTGGCCAACTCTAGTGCTTTCTCAAATTTCAATTTGTGTGAATGAGCACTCCCACTAGGTTCTGCATCCTCTAGAAATTTTATAATCAACAACTCTAGGATTATATGAAGGATAATAAAACATTAAAACCCTTTAAAGTTTACTAGATAGCTTATAAAAAGATCCACTAGTTGTCCTTAAATCTAATTTCCTAAGGCGAGGATTATAAATCCTCTCTTTAACAAGGCAACCCCATATGTGTAAATAATTTAAACTAAGCTTCCATCTATTTCATACTTTAAAAGGTGTCTTAAGGACAACCTTAGATGGAATCCTGTTTAACATATACACAACGGTCTTCAAAGCTTTACTCTATAAGGGTAATAACAGATTAGTATTACTAATCATTTCCTTTTGTGTGTACCTACCTTAATACTCTATGCCTACATTAGATCTTCTGATCTTCATATTGTTTCTCTTCTTCTTCCTTATAGGTATTGAAAGCATTCAATACCTCAGCTTTAATATTTAGAAGATAGAGATACATAAACTTTATATGGTCATCACTAAAAGAGATAAAAAAATATCTCTGACCATTTAGGCAGTGAGTATGAAAAGGTCAACACCTTTCAATGTACATGATCTCAAGAATCTCAAAATGCTCTCTTTGGCACCTCTAGTGGTCTTGTTGGTATGCTTTCCCTTATGCAGCCCACACAAGAACCAAAGTCAGTAAATTACCGACTTTTATTTACTGTATGGAGATATATTTCAATCTCCAAAGCCATAACGAGAGCATTTTAAATTCTCAAAGACTCTACTTTACGTCAACATCACTATGTAGAAATAAACAAATAATTTTGTTTCAAAAATTGGGACGTAGGTCAATTTTAAATAGACTTTAAATAAACCCCAACCAATATTCCACCTAAAATAAGAAAAATTTCAAAAAATAAAATTGAAATTTTTCACAAGTGAAACTTGAAAATAAATTTCTAAAAGATTATGGAATATAAATCATTTTTTAGGTAAAAAATATAACTGAATTTCAAAATTAACCTATAGATCCCAATAACCTCAAATTATAAACACGTGTTATTCATTTTAAAAAGGACTCTGCATTTGTGTTGACAACGTGGATTGTTAAACCATAATCAATCCACAACATCTTTGAATGAGTCACTAAAAGAGATTCACGAGATACTAGATATATGAGATTATCTTTATTTTAAGTCATTTCTCATACTTCACGCAATCTTTCTTTATATGCCCTTAATTTTCCTTATTGCATGAGAAATAGGTATCTTGATTGCCATAATACTTTATTGGCACCTTATTCTCATGCTTTAAGTGTTGGACATGATTGCATTTATTGGTCCTTCCCTTGACATGAGTAATCATGTGAACACTTTATGAATTCTCTCATATCCTTGAACACACATGGTTAGAAGTTTATTTACTAACCATTTATCCTTATGTGTAGTAAAAGTTAAAATTCTACACTTAGAAGAGAGAATTCAAAATTGAAATAGACCAATAATGACTTAAAAATCTCAATCTTTAGGGACTTAAGCTAAACTACAATATCCTTCATTCCTATAATGGAATTAGAAACACTCAAATGAAAAGGCATATTAATCATTTTCCAGTCAAAAAAATATTACCATAATGTATTGGAATATAAAACTACCAAAGGTAGAGTAACAAGAATAGCTGCAATCACCAAGAATATTAAAATAAAAATACTTTAATGCTATGATATAACTTTATTTTAAATTGGCCAATGCCAATTTAAATAGTAAATAGTAAATTTCAACCTACCTGTGGGCAAAGGTTGCATCACGCATGAAATTTACTCTTTATTAATAAGACTAAAGCAAATTTAAATATTAATAAATAAAATTCTTCGTACCTTTGGGCAACCGAAAGAAATTTTACTTTTAATACTAAATTTGTTATCTTATTCTAATTAAGTCATAAAAATAAAAACTTCCCTTTGGGGATAAGTAATTAAATTTATGAATTAACTACAAGACGATATCAACTTTATTTTAAATTAGCCAATGCCAATTTAAATAGTAAATTTCAACCTACCTTTGGGCAAAGGTTGCATCACGCATGAAATTTACTCTTTATTAATAAGACTAAAGCAAATTTAAATATTAAAAAATAAAATTCTTCGTACCTTTGGGCAACCGAAAGAAATTTTACTTTTAATACTAAATTTGTTATCTTATTCTAATTAAGTCACAAAAATAAAAACTTCCCTTTGGGGATAGGTAATTAAATTTATGAATTAATTACAATACGATGTTAATTTTTCTATATGAAGTTCATGTGTACGATCCTTATGCAATTATTACAAAATTAGGATGCTTTGGCTCTCCCAAAATTATAATAATCACGCTGTAATTCATGAACATCTAATAAATCTTTATGAGGTTCATGCGTGTAATCTTGATGTAATTATCATTAAAATTTGGGATGCTGTGGCTCTCCCAAAATTATCATGATAATTGCTACTTCATTAACATCTAACAACTTTATGGATGCCCCCTTAATAGCCCCAGGAATATAACAAACCAATACTTAAATGGGGTAAACAGCATTTTTCAAGGTGCAAGCAGATGAGCTCCCAGGAAAGTGAGGGGGGTCACACTGGACACACTTAAATCCCAAGACTTTCCTTGCCAGAACTTTCCCCGACATTGCATTCTTAGATATTACTGTAAACACACCAGTATATATGGTATTGTTAATTATTCTTAGGTCTAGGCATCAAGCAATTTGTATTTAAACAATATAAATTCAACAATTAAAAATATATTCCTCAATTCATGTATTAAATAAACAATAATTTTAATACACAGTACTGTAAATAATAAAGGGAATAAAATCTTAATGTGAAAGCATAAAACTAGGCTTAGCTCAATGGTTTGAAGCTTGTCACTTTATGGACATGAAGGTCCCAAGTTCGAACCCCATATGAGCCAAATCTTTTATTTTATTTAAATGCTACTGTAATGGGCTAGTATATTGGGTTGGGCTTCTGGGTCACAAGACTCCAAATGGGCTACTGTATTTGGGCAATTGGATCAACCCACTTAATCGGGTCAGGCCTCTGGGTCTATGTATAGTGTTGGCCCAAACTAGGTCAGCCCACTTAAATGGCCCAAATCTGCATGGGTTTTAAAAACCCTACCCGAAAAATATATCCAACCCAAAAACTTTAATGGGTCAAAACCCTACCCAGTCACCAACCAACTCGACCCGTAATGTTCCAGATGGGTTGAAAACCCTAAAAATGGAACCCTAGCCGCCACCCCTTTATGAAAATACCCATATCAAGACTACAACAACTCAAAATTAGGCAGTATATCACAATATACATAATAGTGATAAAACTAAAAATAGTTATATCAAATTTATGGGTTTTCACAAACAGTATGTGAACAACAAATATTCACAAAATAATCGCTAATGCGTTTCTATCATGTCACAAAAGACGAAATATTGCTCAAACAATATTGACAAACAGAAGTGAACAATACCAAATAGAATATACTTGATTCAATATTGATAACCAATAAAAAATACTTGATTCAATATTGATAACGCATAGTAAAATTATACGCTAAACAAAATAGCACAGAGGATGGCTCTGATACCACATGTTAGAAATAATTAAACAACAATTATTTCTTTAACCTAACATGCGCAGCGGAAAACAAATAAAACAGGATTCAGGCTTACCTCTAGCCATATTTGCTCAAGCGTTTCAACGATCCATCTGAAGAATAAGAAAAGATTATTTGAGGGATCTTCTAACCTATGCCTATTGCTTGATGGCTGTACTGATGGTGTACACAGGCACTCTATTTATAGGCTAGGTTAGGGACCCTCAAAATGGTAAACACCGTATTTGTTTCCTTCCATCAAGGAAACAATATCGTTAATTGATTTTTAAAATCAATTAACCGATTCCATATTTACGGTAATCTAAATTAATAGAAATAACCATAATACCGATTCCATATTTACGGTAATCTAAATTAATAGAAATAATCATAATACCGTATATGTTTATTAAAAAATAATAAACATAGCAAACACCGTAAATGTGATATAAAGGCCACATAAGGGAATAATATCTTACAAACCAACGCCTCATTTCATGGAAGAATGAGGAGGATCCTGCACCAGGACTCTTCTCTCTTGAGCTACAGGCAAATACCAGTGAGTTTATTATTCTGTGGAATAGGTCCATTCAGTATTGGACTACTGGAGCTTGGGATGGGAAGATGTTTAGCTTAGTTACTGATATGATAGCCAATTATATCTACAACTTATTTAACATCAGTTATGCTAACAACATAAATGAGAGTTATTTCACCTATTCTCTTTACGATCCTTCCATCTTTTCTCAATTGGTGATGGATGTTTCTGGGAAGATTCAGCAAAAGACATGGTTATCGAATACCAATGAGTGGAATTTGATTTGGACTCTACCGAAAACACAATGCGAGGTTTATGATTTTTGCGGGGCTTTTGGTACCTGCAACGAAGAATCAATGTCTTATTGTAGCTGCTTGAAAGGTTTTGTTGCAAAGTCGCAGAACGATAGGAATTTGCCAGATTATGCTGGTGGGTGCATGAGGAGAACTCCTTTACAGTGTAAGAATACCAATCTTACTAATGGGCACAAAGACAGGTTTTTACCAATTCCCAGCATGGTATTGCCTGCACAACCACAATCTATTGGGGTTCGAAGTGCTGCAGAATGTGAATCCACCTGCTTGAATAACTGCTCTTGCACTGCTTATGCTTATGCTAATGCAAGCAATTATTGTTCGGTTTGGTTTGGAGATCTCTTGAATCTGCAACAACTCTCAGGAGATGATCCTAATGGGAGAACTCTATATCTCAAACTTGCAGTTTATGATTTCTCAAGTAAAAAGAATAATAAGGGGATGATTGTTGGTGCTGTTGCGGGCTCAGTTGCAGGGGTATCAATTCTGCTAGGCCTTTTTATAATCCTTAAGCAAAGAAAGAGAAGTATTGGAACTGGGAAAGCAGTAGAGGGTTCATTGGTGGCATTTGGGTACAGAGACTTGCAAAATGCGACCAAGAATTTCTCGGACAAGTTGGGTGGAGGAGGCTTTGGTTCTGTTTTCAAAGGGACGTTAGCTGATTCAACTGTCATAGCAGTCAAGAAGCTTGAAAGCATCAGCCAAGGAGAGAAGCAATTCCGCACAGAAGTGAGTACAATCGGGACAGTCAACCATGTAAATCTTGTTAGGCTTCGTGGGTTCTGCTCCGAAGGTACGAGGAAGTTGCTGGTGTATGATTACATGCCAAATGGCTCTCTAGAATCTCATCTTTTCCATGAAAAGTTTTTGGACTGGAAAACAAGATACCAGATTGCTATGGGAACAGCTAGAGGGTTGTATTATTGTTAGAAACAATTAAATAACAATTATTTCTTTAACCTAACATGCGCAGCGGAAAACAAATAAGACAGGATTCAGGCTTACCTCTAGCCATATTTACTCAAGCGTTTCCACGATCCATCTGAAGAACAAAAAAGATTATTTGAGGGATCTTCTAACCTATGCCTATTACCGTATTGCCGTACTGATGGTGTACACAGGCTGTTTATTTATAGGCTAGGTCAGGGACCCTCAAATATGGTAAGTACCGTATTGTTCCTCCCATCAAGGAAACAATATTATTAATTGATTTTAAATCAATTAATCGATTCCATTACGGTAATCTAAATTAATTAAATTACCTAACCGTAATACCGTATATTATATTTATAATAAATATAATAAACACTGTATATGTGGCATATAGGCCATATATGGAGACAATATCTAACATTCTCCCACTTGGCCTTTATGACACATGACTTTATGGTATTAGGTTCCTTAATTTGGCCAATCACTTATGGAATCCTCCCACTCAGATAAGAAATGTTTCACACGAATCATGGCGGTAAAACCATTATAAAATTAGGTCGTCCCTTCCATGTATCACGATGTAAAACACTCCTTACATGAGTACCTTATGGATAATCAAGCTTTATGAATGAACTTCCTATAAGTCATTCGGGTCCAACTTTATTTATCCTTATGGATAAAATAACAAATGTGCACAAAAAAATCTTTATTATAATAACTTTATGTCTATAGACCAAAAAGAGACAAACCAAGCGAAAATGAATTAATGAGTCTCATATATTCCGCATGACTTTATTCTTTCTTTACCGGTAAACTTTAAGTCATGGGATCCGCAATCATTAATTCAGTACTTATATGCTCAATAGACCATTTATGTCTCTTAATGTTATCTCTTGTACTGAGATACTTGATGTCGATTTACTTCTGCTTCTACTCTTTATTCTTATAAAAGAAGATTATAGTAGAATTACCGCAGAATATCTTTATGGTCTAACTCTAAAATCGACAAGATTGAGACTTTCAACAAATGTCTCAACCATCATGCCTGTGTACTAAATTCATAACACGCTAGACTTTTAGCTTTCTTGGTAGACGTAGCAACTATAGTCTGCATACTGCATCTCTATGATATATCCTTCAATAAAAAGATATATACCCTAAAGTAGACTTTTTACTATCTACACAATCAGCAAAACTCAAATCTGAACAACTAACCACCTTCAAATGGAAAGTGTATCCTTAGGTTAAGTTGTACTTCTTAGTTCCTTGCATATACCGCAAAACTTTATTTGCAGCACTTTATTGACTAAATATATTTATTGTCAGTCACATGGTTATGTATAATGCAGACACTCGAAACTTTTCATCTGCCCTTATTCCAATACCTCTTGGGAGGTTAAGCTGTATTTAATTGGTCCCTCTTAATTGCTACTGAAGGTACAAATCCTTCATTCTAAATTTTCTCAAAAATTTTTCAATGTAGGCCTTCCGAGACAATGTTAATATTCTTTATGTCTCTGTGAATCTCTATGTCAAAAGACATAAGAGGTTTCACCCAAATCCTTCATTTCAACGTTTTTGTGAACTTTATGTAGCAAACCTAAATCACCACTTGCAAAAATAATATCTACATATAGGACTAGAAAGATTACTGTACTCCCACTGACCTTAAGATATATATACTAATCAAGGTTTTCAATTACCTTGTAAAAAGTATATCACCGATGAGAGATCTATCATAGCCCATAAATAGAATTCTTTAATTTGCAAGCTTTCTGACTGTTATTTATAAAACCTTTTGATTGTTTCATATAAACCTCGTCTTTAAGATCCCCATTCAGAAAAGTCGTTTTCGCATCCACTTGATGTAGCTCTAGATCAAAAATGAGCTACTAATGCTATGATCATCTTGATGAACCATCCTAAGACACTGGAGAGAATGTTTCACGATAATCAATGCCTTCCTTATGAGTAAAACCATTGGCTACGAGTCTAGCTAGACTGTTGAGCAATGGATTTAACTCTTACTTCATGGCACTGAATCTCAATGTGGAGTTTTTCTCCACTCATAGCATGTGAAAACAAATTTGGATCATCTTTATGTCCAATGTTAATATCAGACTCTGGGAGATATACAACATGATCACTAAGAATTGTTGATCTCCTTATTCTATAGGATTTTCTTAATTCTACTTCCTCTGCATTTTTGCAATGGGAGAATAGACTTTTGAACCTGTTCTGTATGAGTTGGTTGTCCAAAAAATGATTGTGGCTCAGGATAATCAATCTGATTTTCCCTGAATACAATCAATCATCCTCTATGAGGAGGAGATTTGGCCAACTCTAGTGCTTTCTCAAATTTCAATTTGTGTGAATGAGCACTCCCACTAGGTTCTGCATCCTCTAGAAATTTTATAATCAACAACCCTAGGATTATATGAAGGATAAAACATTAAAACCCTTTAAAGTTTACTAGATAGCTTATAAAAGATCCGCTGGTTGTCCTTGAATCTAATTTTCTAAGACGAGGATTATAAATCCTCTCTTTAGCAAGGCAACCCTATATGTGTAAATAATTTAAACTAAGCTTCCATCTATTTCATACTTTAAAAGGTGTCTTAAGGACAACCTTAGATGGAATCATGTTTAACATATACACAACGGTCTTCAAAGCTTTACTCTATAAGGGTAATAACAGATTAGTATTACTAATCATTTCCTTTTGTGTGTACCTACCTTAATACTCTATGCCTATATTAGATCTTATGATCTTTATATTGTTTCTCTTCTTCTTCCTTATAGATATTGAAAGCATTCAATACCCCAGCTTTAATACTTAGAAGATAGAGATACATAAACTTTATATGGTCATCACTAAAAGAGATAAAATTATCTCTGACCATTTAGGCAATGAGTATGAAAAGGTTAACATATTTCAATGTACATGATCTCAAGAATTTTAAAAGGCTCTCTTTGGCACCTCTAATGGTCTTGTTGGTATGCTTTCCCTTATGCAGTCCACACAAGTACCAAAGTCAGTAAATCACCGACTTTTATTTTCTGTATGGAGATATATTTCAATCTCCAAAGCCATAACAAGAGCATTTTTAAATTCTCAAAGACTCTACTTTACGTCAACATCACTATGCAGAAATAAACAAATAATTTTGTTTCAAAAATTGGGACGTAGGTCAATTTTAAATAGACTTTAAATAAACCCCAACCAATATTCCACCAAAAAATAAGAAAAATTTCAAGTTTAAAATAAAATTGAAATTTTTTTAATAAGCCAAACTAGAAAATAGATTTCAAAAAGATTATGGAATATAAATCATTTTTGAGGTCAAAATTATAACTGAATTTTAAAATTAACCTATAGATCCCAACAAGCTCAAATTATAAACACGTGTTATCCATTTTAAAAAAGGACTCTGCATTTGTGTTGACAATGTGGATTGTTAAACCATAATCAATCCACAATATATTTGATGAGTCACTAAAAGAGATTCACGACATACTAGATATATGAGATTATCTTTATTTTAAGTTATTTCTCATACTTCACGCAATCTTTCTTTATATGCCCTTAATTTTCTTATTACATGAGAAATAGGTATCTTGATTGCCATAATACTTTATTGGCACCTTATTCTCATGCTTTAAGTGTTGGGCATGATTGCATTTATCGGTCTTTCCCTTGACATGAGTAATCATGTGAATACTTTATAGATTCTCTTGAACACACATGGTTAGAAGTTCACTTACTAACCATTTATCCTTATGTGTAGTAAAAGTTAAAATTCTACACTTAGAAGAGAGAATTCAAAATTGAAATAGACCAATAATGACTTAAAAATCTCAATCTTTAGGGACTTAAGCTAAACTACAATATCCTTCATTCCCATAATGGAATTAGAAACACTCAAATGAAAAGGCATATTAATCCTTTTCCAGTCAGAAAAATATTACCATAATGTATTGGAATGTAAAATTACCAAAAGGTAGATTAACAGGAATAACTGCAATCACCAAGAATATTAAAATAAAAATACTGTAATGCTATGAAGTAACTTTATTTTAAATTGGCAAATGCCAATTTAAATAGTAAATAGTAAATTTCAACCTACCTGTGGGCAAAGGTTGCATCACGCATGAAATTTACTCTTTATTAATAAGACTAAAGCAAATTTAAATATTAATAAATAAAATTCTTCGTACCTTTGGGCAACCGAAAGAAATTTTACTTTTAATACTAAATTTGTTATCTTATTCTAATTAAGTCATAAAAATAAAAACTTCCCTTTGGGGATAAGTAATTAAATTTATGAATTAACTACAAGACGATATCAACTTTATTTTAAATTAGCCAATGCCAATTTAAATAGTAAATTTCAACCTACCTTTGGGCAAAGGTTGCATCACGCATGAAATTTACTCTTTATTAATAAGACTAAAGCAAATTTAAATATTAAAAAATAAAATTCTTCGTACCTTTGGGCAACCGAAAGAAATTTTACTTTTAATACTAAATTTGTTATCTTATTCTAATTAAGTCACAAAAATAAAAACTTCCCTTTGGGGATAGGTAATTAAATTTATGAATTAATTACAATACGATGTTAATTTTTCTATATGAAGTTCATGTGTACGATCCTTATGCAATTATTACAAAATTAGGATGCTTTGGCTCTCCCAAAATTATAATAATCACGCTGTAATTCATGAACATCTAATAAATCTTTATGAGGTTCATGCGTGTAATCTTGATGTAATTATCATTCAAATTTGCGATGCTGTGGCTCCCCAAAAATTATTATGATAATTACGTGTGTGTAATCTTGATGCAATTGTCATTCAAAATTGGGATGCTGTGGCTCTCCCAAAATTATCATGATAATTGCTACTTCATTAACATCTAACAACTTTATAGATGCCCCCTTAATAGCCCCAGGAATATAACAAACCAATACTTAAATGGGGTAAACAGCATTTTCCAAGGTGCAAGCAGATGAGCTCCCAGGAAAGTGAGGGGGGTCACACCGGACACACTTAAATCCCAAGACTTTCCTTGCCAGAACTTTCCCCGACATTGCATTCTTAGATATTACTGTAAACACACCAGTATATATGGTATTGTTAATTATTCTTAGGTCTAGGCATCAAGTAATTTATATTTAAACAATATAAATTCAACAATTAAAAATATATTCTTCAATTCATGTATTAAATAAACAATAATTTTAATACACAGTACTGTAAATAATAAAGGGAATAAAACCTTAATGTGAAAGCATAAAACCAGGCTTAGCTCAATGGTTTGAAGCTTGTCACTTTATGGACATGAAGGTCCCAAGTTCAAACCCCATATGAGCCAAATCTTTTATTTTATTTAAATGCTACTGTAATGGGCTAGTATATTGGGTTGGGCTTCTGGGTCACAAGACTCCAAATGGGCTACTGTATTTGGGCAATTGGGTCAACCCACTTAATGGGGTCAGGTCTCTGGGTCTATGTATAGTACTGGCCCAAACTAGGTCAGCCCACTTAAATTGCCCAAAACTGCATGGGTTTTAAAAAACCCTACCCGAAAATATATCCAACCCAAAAACTTTAATGGGTCGAAACCCTACCCAGTCACCAACCAACCCGACCTGTAATGTTCCAGATGGGTTGAAAACCCTAAAAATAGAACCCTAGCCGCCACCCCTTTATGAAAATACCCATATCAAGATTACAACAACTCAAAATTAGGCAGTATATCACAATACACAGAATAGTGATAAAACAAAAAATAGTTATATCAAATTTATGGGTTTTCACAAACAGTACGTGAACAACAAATATTCACAAAATAATCGCTAATGCGTTTCTATCATGTCACAAAAGACAAAATATTGCTCAAACAATATTGACAAACAGAAGTGAACAATACCAAATAGAATATACTTGATTCAATATTGATAACAAATAAAAATACTTGATTCAATATTGATAAAGCATAGAAAAATTTTACGCTAAGCAAAATAGTACAGAGGATGGCTCTGATACCACATGTTAGAAACAATTAAATAACAATTATTTCTTTAACCTAACATGCGCAGCGGAAAACAAATAAGACAGGATTCAGGCTTACCTCTAGCCATATTTGCTCAAGCGTCTCCACGATCCATCTGAAGAACAAAAAAGATTATTTGAGGGATCTTCTAACCTATGCCTATTACCGTATTGCCGTACTGATGGTGTACACAGGCTGTTTATTTATAGGTTAGGTCAGGGACCCTCAAATATGGTAAGTACCGTATTGTTCCTCCCATCAAGGAAACAATATTATTAATTGATTTTAAATCAATTAATCGATTCCATTACGGTAATCTAAATTAATTAAATTACCTAACCGTAATACCGTATATTATATTTATAATAAATATAATAAACACTGTATATGTGGCATATAGGCCATATATGGAGACAATATCTAACAATTATCTCCATGAGAAGTGCAGAGAGTGCATCATACACTGTGACATAAAACCAGAAAACATTCTTCTAGATGCTTATTTGTGTCCAAAAGTGGCAGATTTTGCCCTGGCAAAGCTTGTTGGGCGGGAGTTCAGGCGAGTCCTGACAACCATGAGAGGCACAAGAGGTTATCTTGCTCCGGAGTGGATTTCGGGGGTGGCCATCACAACCAAGGTCGATGTTTACAGCTATGGAATGATGCTTTTCGAATTTGTTTCGGGAAGGAGAAACTCTGAGCCATCTGCAGATGGCAAAATTAGATTCTTCCCAACTCAGGCTGCAAGCCTCGTAGCTGAAGGGGGTGATGTCCTTAGCCTATTAGATCCCAGGTTAGAGGGAAACGTTGATGTAGAAGAGCTCACAAGAGTTTGTAAAGTTGCTTGTTGGTGCATCCAAGACGATGAAACTGACAGGCCGACGATGGGTCAGATAGTTCATATCCTCGAGGGAGTTTTAGATGTGAACCTGGCCCCAATTCCAAAATCTCTCCAAGTGTTTGCTGACGATCAGGAGCAAATAGTTTTCTTCACCGAGTCCTCCTAATGCCAAAGTTCACAGGCACGGAGCAACGCTTCAACTGCTTCCTATCGGTCGAAGTGTCCCGTGTCATCAACAAGTTTAAAGTCTTGAGAGCAATCAAAGGATGACATCTTGAGCTGTTATATGTTTGGTAACGAATGCATTTTCTCATTTTTGTTCTTTTAAATTTATGTCCTAATAATAACTGTTATATATGGCTTATATTCCTCTGGAATGAGTGTTTGTGTATTCCATGGAAGCATTAATGCTTCAAAATCTCAAAGTGGTTTCAACAGGAACCCCCTGCGAAAAGAAGCTTGTCAGGCATTATACCAACACATCATTTTCAAGTATACTTTGCCGGAAGAAAAAATAAGCATAGGAATTTGCTGAGAAAGAAATTGTAATAAAAGTGGTGAAATAATGCAGCAACTCCAAAATTTTATTTTTATTGTTCCAAGGTTGTCTTGCACTTTAAGATTGCAAAAACTTTCCGGCTTTGTTTGGCAAAACACCCCATCCCTTCCCATTTTTCTTCTAAAAAAGTTAATGGAAAACTACACATCTCTCTAAATCTACCATTCAATTGTCAATGTCCCACAAACTATCAATTGTGTCAATGTACCCCCACAAACTTCCAAAGCATGTTGATGTCTCCCTAAGAGCATTTCTAGTAGTCTCACCAAAATAACTAAAAACCACTTTTCTTTATTCTAATGATCCACTTTTTTAAAATTCTCCAGCAGCCTCACCGTTTTAACTATTCACTATCGCTATTCTATTTAAATAATACTTTTTCAGATTTCTTTATTCTTTCTCTATTTAATCTTTTTTGAGTATTTGTCTTTTCCTAATTGTCATATTTCACTCACCAAAACTTTTTAGTTAAAGTGGTGAGGTTGCTGAGAGTGATTTTTTAATGTTTTCATCAAATTGACTCATCAAAATAGCTAAAAAACTATTTTGGTGAAGCTACTAGGAATGCTCTAATATCAACAAAAAGACAAAAATGACCATACTTTTTTTTATAAGACAAAAATGTCCTTATAAATTCGAAAACTAAAAATAAAAAAACGAAAAAGAACGAATTTTACTATTTTTTTTTAAAAAAAAAAGGAAAAAAATATCTGAAAATTATATATAAAAATAAATAAAAACAAGAAAACAAAAAAGAAAAACCCATTTTTATTTTTGGTTTTTTGTTTTACTTTTTTTTTTATAACCTTTTGATATTTTATATTTTTTTAAAAATAATTTTTTTAGTTTTTTTTTAATTTTAATAATTTTATAAAGGGTATTTTTGTCATTAGAGGGAACATTGACGTTTTTCGGTAGTTTTTTGGGGGGAAATTGACACAATTAGTAGTTTGGAGGGACGTTGACAATGAGGTGATAGTTTAAGAAGGTTATATATACTTTTCCCAAAAGTCAATTTCAAAATATTCCACTTTTTATATCACACCAATAACTTTTTAGGCTAAATGTCTAATAAATCCCTAAGTCGGAGCGTCGTTTGAATTCGATCTCTCGCTTTTTTAAAATCAGTATTCGGTACTTAACTCTTTTTCGAATTTGAAATAGGTCCTTCCATGATTTTTCCGTCCATTTTCGCAACCTCAGTTAGTGCCATTTCAGCATTTCTCCACATCATCTTAAAATATTATATTTTATTATATTATAAATTTAAAAACTTCAATTTTTTTTTTAGAAAAAGAAAAATAGGAGTTGCCACCCCCTTTGGGGGAGGGGGGGGGGGGGGGGAAGGGGTGGTGCCACCTCTAGGGTGGCTCGCGGCTACCCCCTAGGGCCGGTGAGTTCTGAGGTGGTCGCCGATGAATACCCCAATTGGGTGTTTTCGGATGATGAAAGATCAGACCACTGTACCAAACGAAGTCAAGTGGTGGATTTGATTTGTCTTTCCCAGATTCAGTTTCAAGGTACTCTTTTGATTCGTTTTACTTCCAAATTTCTGTAATTTGATTGGACTGTTTTTTTGTTTTTCTTTGTGAAGGGATGATCAAATTCTGAATTGGGTATTTGGTGTTTGTTTTAATTCCACATTAAGAGCATCCACATCAAAGTAGCTATTTCAAATTTTTCACCAAATAATAGAGAAATATCTCAAAACCTCTCTTGTATCAAGCTCTTCATAATTTAACCAAATTGGCTTCTGTCAGACACTCTCTCTAAATTTAACGCACAGATGCTCTCACGCCATTCATTTTATATCATTTTATTGCATTCTCCCGCTTCTTTCACTTTCCTCTCCGCACCTTTCATTTTCCTTCCAGTTTCTGTGCATCTCTCATTCCCTCTTCGGCAATGGCGGACCTACATGGGGGCTAGGGGGGACCCTGGCCCCCCCCAACCCCCAGAATTTTTCTCAAAAAAAAAAAAAAAAAAAAACTAAAATAAATAAAATAAAATAAAATTTTGACCTTAATTTTGTTTACTTTTTTAGGTTTGCCCCTCCAAATTATTTTCTTTCAATTTGGCCCTCCCATATTTGCAAGGCTGGGTCCGCCACTACTCTTCGGCACTGTGCGAATTCTTCTTTGGCGCTGTGCAATTTCAGTCTAGACTCCAGGTCGCCCTTCAACTGAGATTCCTCATCGCGCGTTCCAGCTCCACTGTTGCTTCGGTACTGCTCTCTCTCTCTCTCTCTCTCTCTCTCTCTCTCGCCGTTGCTTGGGTGCGTGGGGTTTAGTTCAAAGGGGAATGGGGCTATAAATGGGTTTAGTTCAAAGGGGTATGGGGTTTTCTTTTATCCCCATTTGCAGCTTGATTACGTTTAATTTTTTTGTTTGATATGTTTTAAGATCTCTGGGGTTTGACGATCTAGAGCCATTATTGTTTGTCTTTTATGAGTTTGTTGATTTTTCTTTATATGGCTTTCTTAGATTAAGTTTTATTTGTTTGCTTTGAGTAGCTTTTGTTTGGTTTCTTAGATTAAGCTTCTTTGGTGGCCAGAAGAACAAAGAAAATGTTTGTTCTTTGTCAAATGCAGAAAAAAAGAATCTGATTGAATTGGTTTTTTAATTTTGACAAAACCCATTGTTGTTCTTTGTCATATTTGGAAAGCTTGTGTCCAGCATTGCCCTTCCATTGTTCCTCTTTATGATTGGCAGAATTTGTTGATATATGGTTGTAGTTCTTGGAAGAAGAAGTCGATGCTGGGGATTCTTTGTAGACTTGTCTTTAGTTCTTCAGTTTATAACATCTGGTATGCTAGGAATGCAATCAGACAAGGCCATCCTATTTCTGAGGTTCAGATTCTCAAGAAGATTGTTTGGGAAGTTAGATGAAGGATTTCTGGTGCTGGAAAATTCAATAAAACTAAGGAAAACATTTGTATTTGTCAGGCTTGGAACCTAGACCTCTCTGTTTTGGTCTAGTTGTTTTTGTTTTTGTTGTAGGTGGTTCCAGCTTGTTTACTGGTTTGTTGTTGCTACAGCTTGTTTGCTGGTTTGTTGTGTTTAAAATCAAGACTTTAACCTGTTTTATTTGGTATACGTACATTTTTCTTGTGTTATTTATTATCAATAAATTCCTCTCTTGTGCTCTTGTTGGACGCTGCATTGTCTTAAAAGCAACTTGGACCAGGATGGATTTGGCTCGGCAGGTTGGTGAAGAATTTAATCTTCCTGTTGATGGTTTAATTAAAGTGGATTGATGGTTTAATTAAAGTGGCGTGGCTGTAGTTAGTTTCACTGTTGAGTGAAAAAAAAAAAAAAAAAAAAAAAAAAAAAAAAAAGTTGACGATGTTGGACGTTGGATGAAGGAAGTTGGTTGGTGCAATTTTGATGTTCACGAAAGTAGTTAGTTAAAGTAGTTATTTTTAAAACCATTAAAAAATAATATATAATTAAAATGGAGAAATATTTAGAGAGTTTGGTAAAAGAGTTACTTTAAAAGTGATGAATAAAATAAGAAAAGTAGGTTGTTTAGCTTAAATTTAGAGAAAATTTTAAAGAGCTTGATAAGGATGCTCTAATAGTAGTAGTATTACCAATCCTTGTCTCGCACAAAACCAGTCAGTTATCAACAAGACCCAGTTTTTCAAATCCCCTCTGGAACCACAAGGGTTCCTAGCAACCCTGTTGATCCAAAAGTTAATGTCTCTGACCCCAACACCCGGATCCAGATGCAATCACAGGCTCAGGATTCTGGTTGTGTTGCAACATCAATTTGTCGGTGCAGGATTCTGGCCCGCAAGGCAAGCCCAAGCTTACAGCTTGTCAGTGCAGCAACCTAATATCAATGAAGCTGCCACCGGTGTCCCTTCTAGTCGCCCCCAAACATCTCCCAATCCTGCAATGGTCCCTCCTCCTTCGGCTTACAACCCATAAGGAATGCGCCTATCGGCAAGCACGAAAAGTTGAATCTTCGTATATCGTAATTTTTCCATAAAAATTCAAAAGAGGAAAAATTAAGAGGAGCTTATCTGTGGCTCCTAAAAATGAAACAAAGGGGCACTGCTAGGAGTGAAAATAACCGCCCGCAATAACCGCTAACCATCCATAACCGTTAACCGTATAACTGCAAAACTGTTAAAACCGCCTAAAAATCGATAACCGGTAACCGCCCTAAAAAGGCGGTTAGCGGTTTTTAGAAAGGCGGTTAGCGGTTATAACTGCTAACCGCCTTTTCTATTATATATATATTTTTTTAAAATTTTTTATATATAAAACGACGTCGTTTTGGTGTTAACTTTCGGATTTATTGACTTTTATTTTCTTTATGGAGATATATTTCAATTTCCAATGCCATAACAAGAGCATTTTTAATTCACAAGACTCCACTTTACGTCAACATTAATATGCAAAAATTAACAATATAATTGCTTTAAAATTGGGATATAGATAAATTTTAATAAATCATCAACTAGTATTCCACCCTAAATAAAAATTTCAAGTTAAAAATTGAAATTTTATTTAACAGGCTAAAATATAAATTAAAAATCAATCCGCAACATATTTAAAGGAGTCACTAAAAGAGATTCACGACATACTAGATATATGAGATTATCTTTATTTTAAGTCATTTTTCATACTTCATGCAATCTTTCTTTATATGCCCTTAATTTTCTTTATTGCATGAGAAATAGGTATCTTGATTGCCATAATACTTTATTGGCACCTTATTCTCATACTTTAACTGTTGCCTGTTGGGCATGATTGCATTTCTAGGTATTTTCTTTAATATGAGTAACCATGTGAACACTTTATAGATTCTCTCATCTTCTTAAACACACATGGTTAGAAGTTCTTTTAACTAACCAATTATCCTTATGTGTGCTACAAGATAAAATACTATAATCAGAATAGAGAATTCATAATGAAATATACCAAGAATGACTTACATAATCTCAACCTTTAGGGACTTAAGCTAAGCTATAATATCCTTTATTCTCATAATGAGATTAGAAACACTCACATGAAAAAGCATATTAATCTTTTTCCAGTCAGAAAAATATTCTCATAAAGTATTGGAATATAAAACTACCAAAAAGTAGAGTGATAGGAATAGTTGCAATAACCAATAAAAGAATGCTATAAAGTAACTTTATTTTAAATTAGTCAATGCCAATTTAATAGTAAATTTCAACCTACCTGTGGGCAAAGGTTGCATCACGCATGAAATTTACCATTTATTAATAAGACTAATAAATTTAAACATTAATAAATAAAATTCTCTGTACCTGTGGGCCTAAGTGAAACTTTACTTTTAATGCTAAATTTGTTATCTTATTCTAATTAAGTCATAAAAATAAAAACGTCCATGTGGGGATAAGCAATTAAATTTATAAATTAAACATGATGTTAATTTTTCTATATGAAGTTCAATTGTGTACGAACTTTATGTAATTATTATAAAATTAGGATGTTGTGGCTCTCCCAAAATCATAATAATTACGCTGCAATTCATGAACATCTAATAAAATTCTTTACGATGTTCATACGTGTAATCCTGATGTAATTATCAATAAAAATGGGATGCTGTGGCTTTCCCAAAATTATTATGATAATTACGTGTGTGTAATCTTGATGCAATTATTATTCAAAAATTGGGATGCTTTGGCTCTCCCAAAATTATCATAATAATTGCGACTTCATTAACATCTAACAACTTTATAGATGCCCACAAATGGCCCCAAGAATATAACAAACCAATACCTAAATGGGGTAAACAACATTTTCCAAGGTGCAACCAGGTGAGTTCCCAGGAAAGTGAGGGGGGTTACTTGGACACACTTAAATCCCAAGCCTTTCCTAGCCAGAACTTTTCTAGACATTGCATTCTTGGATATTACTGTAAACACACCAGCATATATGGTATTGTTAATTATTCTTAAGTCTAGGCATCAAGCAATTTATATTTAAACAATTAAAATCCAACAATTAAAATATATTCCTCAGTTCATGTATTAAAGAAATAATAATTTTAATACAGATCCATACAAATCATAAAAAAAATAAAATTGCAATAACAAGACATAATAAAATATATGTCCCAATGGTTTAGTTAGTGGCTTTAGGCTCTTTACACTTTGCCAGCCCAAGTTCTAAACCCTATAATAACTCAAATGTTTTTAACTCTGAATGGGCTACTAGAAATGGGTAGGAATTTTGGGTCAACCCACTTAATGATCCAAGTTTTTTTTTTTATAAACTGGATCGTGCTTGTTGCTTTATTTTTTCTTCATTGGGCCGGACCATTTGGGTCGGTTTACTTAATCGGATCGGTTTGACATCAACCGGGCTAACCCTTTTAAAAAACAGATTAGGTTTAGGTTAAAATAAACCCATACCCTTATCCGAAACCCATGTTGAAAACCCATATCCGAAACCCATATTAACCCTAACCCAAAAATTCCTCTTTTGACCCAGAAAAATTTGAACCTGTGCCGTTTTCTCTTCTTTCTTCTTCCCTAGTCTTCTCCTTCCTTCCTTCCTTCACCAAGGCCGGCCACCTTCCTTAGCCGGAACTTTATGCGGCAGCCAAAAGAGGCCACCGCTCGGCGACCAACGGCGACCCCTATGGGTCACTGTCTTCCATGACAGCAGCGGCCTAAATAAGGCCGCTGCTACTGCAACTGGTGGTCCTTGCGGGCCGCCTAGTGCAGTGACAGGGAGAGGCCGCAGGCCGTGTGGCAACGACGCCACTGTGCGCAATGGCGTCTCCGCTTGTGGTAGCTACCCGATAACTCATGAAGAGAAGGTTGTCCGGAGGTTTTACGAAGATGTGTTTTATGGCAGAGATGATGAACCCAGTTCTGATTCTTCCTTATGCAGTGATAGATCATTGCTGAATCCTTGAACATGTGATGAGTTTTTTTTTTTTTGGGTGCTGCAAGTTTTCGGGTCAGTGCCTAATTTTGATAATTTACTGTTAAGGCCTCATGAATGAAGAAACAAAATGTTTCTCTAGAAAGTTTCACGGCAAAGCAACGGATTCATGCTTTTGGGTTCATGATTTTCAAATCTATTTTAGGCACAAAAACAGAACACAAATCCATACCCGAAAACAGAACAACAAATCATAAGTTTTTCTCAAATCTGTAATGGGTATTATCATTATTCAGTAGATGATTCCAGATCCTCCCTTATGCAGTGATAAATGACTGCTGGATCCTTCCGCATCTCTTTCATGGTTAGGATGAATTCACAGCAAACTTTACAAAATAAAATAAGAGAAAACTACAATTTACCCTCCTAAAGTTTACACCAATTTGCAATCTTGGTACCAATGTTTCGATGGCGTCAATTGTACTCCAGAAAGTTTCAAAAATTTGCAATCCACCTCCTTCCGTCCAATTGTGCCGTTTGAAGAGACGGAAGTGACCCCACGTACCATGTACGTGCCTTTTTTAGAAAAGGTGGACAAAAATGCCCTCATTTGAACAACACCGTTTTGTCCAAAAAAAACCCCAAAAAATTCAAAAAGCTTTACGCCTCCCAAACCGTAGGATATGAACCTGGGGCCTGTATCATTAGAAGCCAAGTATACTTGTTGGTTTTGGGAAGCAAAATAGTCTACATTAATCTCAAGTGAAGATATAGCAGCTTCTTGAATAATCCAAATACCGCGTAATCATTTTGAATGTTGAAGACCAAAAATCCCATCACAAACGAACGAAACTTCTCTATCTGCTCTCTTCTATCTCTGTGCTGCACTACTTCTCTATCTTCCCTATCTTTTACTTCTTTGGTTGTATTAGGCAAACAGAAATGATGATAATTACCGTACTAATATTAGCTCTTCAATTTCTTACTGGCTTCCTTTATATATTCTTTCATTTTCCCACCAAGAAGTTGTTTGCATGGTTGAAACACAGTACTCCACCCGATAAAAATCCTTCAGTTATTTCCACCACGTCTTTAAACTCCCACAACAAGGCTGAGCTCAAGAAGATATTCGCCACCTTCGACAAAAACGGCGACGGATTCATAACAAAGCAGGAGCTGAGAGAGTCGCTGAAGAAATCACTATGTTCTCCCCTGTTCTACACAACATAAACAGAGGAGGAGAGAGAAAGAGGATAATGCATGTGCTTTACGTCTTGGTTGTCACCCAAAGTGCACTAGCAAAATGATTTATCATCTATATCTAAAGCAAGCCTCAAGTCCAAGAGAAACTGAGAATAAACTTGGTAGGGATGGACTTCGACGAAGGCAACGCACAAAGGGTCCCGCTGAGCCATAGGCCCGAATGGTTGGACGTTACTCCGCGAAGGTTGTGATTCAATGGTCGTCAACTTCAGCGTTTGATTTATCAGCAAGTCTTGTGGATCCACACGTAAAAGTTTTATAACTTTTACATGTACCCTCAAAGGATACACCACAAGGGCTCGGCACTGCTATTCATTGCAGCACACCCAGCAAAGATCCAGTGATTGTACTTCAAATTCCATCACTGTATTTACCGACAGTACTGCCACCAATATCTGAACGTTTGTCAGGAACAACAAGATTTTTCCGAAGGTACCTTCTTTTTAATGAATTAGGAAGACAAGTTTTTTTCTTACGAATACTGCAGCTGGTGGAGCAAGGGAACGAGCCGAGTGATTGCACTGAGAGCGAGTATCGGGCTATGTTCAGAGACGACGACGACGTGGCTTTACTTCTTTATAAAATTTACCCAAGAAACGCTGTGTTTTAAATAAGGGCATTTTTGTCAACTTTAGTCTAAAAACGCACGTACTGCGCACGTGTTTGAGTTTTCGTCAATTGAGACGGCACAATTGGACGGAAGGGGTGGATTGCAAATTTTTGAAACTTTCTGAGGTGCAATTGACGCAATCGAAACATTGGTACTAGAATTGCAAATTGGTGTAAACTTCAGGGGGGTAAATTGTAGTTTTCCCATAAAATAAACTAACAATGTAAATACCCATATCAACTGTACATAAACAATAAACAACGGACTATATTCACATAAATCTATTCAATTTAACCATCGTAAAATTAAACAAACTTATGGCTGAACAAATTGGCATGGAGGAAGGCTCTGATACCACGTGTAAGCATAATATTAATTAAATAAAATAAGCAGCGGAATTAAATATAAATATGAAGAAGCCTTATTGATAAACAGAAATTTTGCAAAATAAAATTAGATTGAAAATCTTCTGACCTATGCCTACAGGTGTCAATAGATGAATACATATGACTCTTTATATAGGTAGGCTAGGGACCCTCATATTTAATAGTTAACTGATCTTATTTCTCCCATCAAGGAATTAAATCAGAAACATAAATATAAAAACTGTTATTATCATGAACAATAATGTGAAATATAAAAATCCGTTTAAATCATATTGAATACAATTATTATAATTACCGTTAGCCATTACCATTACAACTATTAAATGTGGCATAGGGACACATATCTAATTTCCTACCGTCAGTTGACAATTCTATCAACTTCCTCTTCCACATGGAAGCCATACCAGTATTGAGACCCGTTCCTCGATTCTCTCGCTACTCAGCAAAAATTCTTTGCAGCCATGGAAACGAAGAAGAATCCATGGCTCATGCTTTCTATTCTCTTCCTCGGCTTATCTGTCAACAACCATCTTTCCCTTGGAGCTAACACCATCTCTGCCAACCAATCTCTCTCTGGTGATCAAACCATTGTCTCTTCAGGTGGCAACTTTGTGCTGGGTTTCTTCAAACCAGGTAGCTCTTCTAACTACTACATAGGCATGTGGTACGGTACTGGTAAAGTCTCAACCCAAACCATAGTTTGGGTCGCAAACAGAGATAAACCTGTCTCTGATAAGAGTTCTTCTGTATTAAGAATCTCTGATGGTAATTTGGTTCTCTTCAATGAGTCCCAAATCCCAGTTTGGTCCACAAATTTGACCTCCACCACTTCATCAAGTTCTGTACAAGCTGTTCTTCTAGATGAAGGAAATCTTGTTCTGAGAGATGGGTCTAATTCATCACAACATTTATGGCAAAGTTTTGATCACCCAGCTCATACATTGCTTCCCGGTAGTAAGATTGGATTGAACAAAATTACCAATGAAAACCAACGCCTCATTTCTTGGAAGAATGAGGACGATCCTGCACCAGGACTCTTCAATCTTGAGCTACAGGCAAATACCAATGAGTATATTATTCTGTGGAATAGGTCCATTCCGTATTGGACTACTGGAACTTGGGATGGGAAGATTTTTAAATTTGTTCCTGAAATGACAGCCAAATATATCTGCAACTTCAATTATTTTAACAACACAAATGAGAGTTATTTCACCTATTCTCTTTACGATCCTTCCATCTTTTCTCAATTAGTGATGGATGTTTCTGGGCAGATTCAGCAAAAGATATGGTTATCGAATATCAATGAGAGGAATTTGATTTGGTCTCGACCGAAAACACAATGCGAGGTTTATGCTTCTTGCGGGGCTTTCGGTACCTGCAACGAAGAATCAATGCCTTTTTGTAGCTGCTTGACAGGGTTTGTTCCTAAGTCGCAGAACGATTGGAATTTGTCAGATTATGCTGTTGGGTGCATGAGGAGAACTCCTTTACAGTGTAAGAATTCCAATCTTACTAATTGGCACGAAGACAGGTTTTTACAGATTCCCAGCATGGCATTGCCTGTCCAACCACAATCTGTTGGGGTTGGAAGTGTTACAGAATGTGAATCCACCTGCTTGAATAGCTGCTCCTGCAGTGCTTTTGCTTATGAAAGCAATAATTGTTCATTTTGGGTTGGAGATCTCTTGAATCTGGAACAACTCTCAGGAGATGATCCTAAAGGGAGAACTCTATATCTCAAACTTGCAGCTTCTGAGTTCTCAAATAAAAAGAATAGTAAGGGGATGATTGTTGGCGCTGTTGCGGGCTCAGTTGCAGGGGTAGCAATTCTGCTAGGCCTTTTTATAATCCTTATGCGAAGAAAGAGAGCTGTTGGAACTGGAAAAGCAGTAGAGGGTTCATTGGTGGCATTTGGGTACAGAGACTTGCAAAATGCGACCAAGAATTTCTCGGACAAGTTGGGCAGAGGAGGCTTTGGTTCTGTTTTCAAAGGGACGTTATCTGATTCAACAGTCATAGCAGTCAAGAAACTTGAAAGCATCAGCCAAGGAGAGAAGCAATTCCGCACAGAAGTCAGTACAATCGGGACAGTCAACCACGTAAATCTTGTTAGGCTTCGCGGGTTTTGCTCTGAAGGTACGAGAAAGTTGCTGGTCTATGATTATATGCCAAATGGCTCGTTAGAGTCTTATCTTTTCCATGAAAAGATTTTGGACTGGAAAACAAGATACCAGATTGTTATAGGGACAGCTAGAGGGTTGGATTATCTCCATGAGAAGTGCAGAGAGTGCATCATACACTGTGACATAAAACCAGAAAACATTCTTCTAGATGCTTATTTGTGTCCAAAAGTGGCAGATTTTGGCCTGGCAAAGCTTGTTGGGCGGGAATTCAGCCGAGTCCTGACAACCATGAGAGGCACAAGAGGTTATCTTGCTCCGGAGTGGCTTTCGGGGGTGTCCATTACAGCCAAAGCCGATGTTTACAGCTATGGAATGATGCTTTTCGAATTTGTATCGGGAAGAAGAAACTCTGAGCCATCTGCAGATGGCAAAACTAGATTCTTCCCAATTCAGGCTGCAAGCCTCATCGCTGAAGGGGGCGATGTCTGTAACGATCCACCCCCAATGACACAATACTGTCCGCTTTTGGCTCCCCATATTAGACTTCCCAGGAGGTCACCCATCCTGGGATTGCTCTCACAGCGGCTCGCTTAACTGCGGAGTTCTGATAGGTTCATTGTCATCACGGCTTTAAAACGCGTTGTGTCATAAAAGGTGCATTTATACATATAAACACATCCTCATTCCCAGGCGATGTGGGACGTCACAATCACCCCCTCTTTGGACCCAGCGTCCCCGCTGGCGTCCCTTATTGGGCTTGTGCACGCTCCCACCATCTCAGGCTGGGCAATGGCTCTGATACCATTTTGTAACGATCCACCCCCAATGACACAATACTGTCAGCTTTTGGCTCCCCATATCAGACTTCCTAGGAGGTCACCCATTCTGGGATTGCTCTCGCAGCGGCTCGCTTAACTGCGGAGTTCTGATAGGTTCATTGCCATCACGGCTTTAAAACACGTTGTGTCATAAAATGTGCATTTATATATAAAAACACATCCTCATTCCCAGGCGATGTGGGACGTCACAATGTCCTTAGCCTATTAGATCCCAGGTTGGAGGGAAATGCTGATGTAGAAGAGCTCACAAGAGTTTGTAAAGTTGCTTGTTGGTGCATCCAAGATGATGAAATTGACAGGCCGCCGATGGGTCAGATAGTTCATATCCTCGAGGGTGTTTTAGATGTGAACCTGGCCCCGATTCCAATATCTCTCCAAGTGTTTGATGACGATCAGGAGCACATAGTTTTCTTCACCGAGTCCTTCTAAAGCCAAAGTTCACAGGCACGGAGCAACGCGTCAACTGCTTCCTATTAGTCGAAGAGTCCCGTGTCATCAACAAGTTTAAAGTCTTGAGAGTAATCAAATGATGACATCTTGAGCTGTTATATGTTTGGTAACGAATGCATTTTCTCATTTTTGTTCTTTTAAATTTATGTCCTAATAATAACTGTTATATATGGCTCATATTCTTCTGGAAGGAGTGTTTGTGTATTCCATATGGAAGCATTGCTTCAAAATCTCAAATAATGCAATTAGCTATATCATTTTAGTTAAACTAACGTGACCACATCAATCAAGTCAAGAGTAACTTGATGGGGTTAAGGTTGAGTTTGAATTAGGATGTACCTAAATGTGTATGATTAGTCTGTCTTTTCTTGGTGTAGATAAGCATGGCTGATTGGCTTTCTCAAGCAAAAGAAATCAGTAATAAACACTGTTCCTATATGGATCTGCATGCTCGATCTGCAACTTCCATTGAATGATCCACTAAAAACTTCAAAAAGTAGCCTTTTTGGTGACAGTTTTCAAAATAGTTGCTATGATCTTATTTTCTTTCATTAAGAAAAACACCAATTTTCCGTGGATAATTCTCTTCAACCCTCAAAAAAGCATGGTTACCCAGTTGAATAATAACAGTTCTCTTAACTAGACAGTGAAGGCTTGCCTGTTTTATTCAAAGAAGTCTTTGATATTTTGATTTACAGATCCAGGTGGGGATGATCAATAGGTGCAGCAAATACTCCCTAGCCCAAAAGAATAGACAATTATCCTCAGTTGTGAAGCTTTGAGTTTGTAATTAGGCATAATATAATAACCAATCAAGTTGTAGCCAGGTGATTCAATAATAATAATTCTACCACAGAAAAGGCAGATAAGAATGTGCTAATCAGAAGATAGTACAAGACAAAACTACCACAGTTTTTCCGAGAAGCAAAGAACTCATAATGTGGTGAATGCCATCACATTATTTTTGTGAACACATGCAACCTCTCGCTAAAAGGTATGCGTTTTCCTCTAGTGTTTTGAGTCTTTCCTTGAGAATTTCAGAACCGTTGAAAGATGTTGATTCTTTCAAAGTAGTTTCAACATGAATTTTTGGGATTAAACCAGCATTCTCCCTGCAAAAAGAAGCTTGTCAGGCATTATACCAACACATCATTTGCAAGTATACTTTGCAGGAAGAAAAAATAAGCATAGGATTTTGCTGAGAAAGAGATTGTAATCAAAGTGGTGAAATAATGCAGCAACTCCAAAATTTTATTTTTTGTTCCAAGGTTGTCTTGCACTTTAAGATTGCAAAAACTTTCCGGCTTTGTTTGGCAAAACACCCCCATCTCTTCCCAAATTTTTTTTTTTTTTTTTTTTCTAAAAAATGTCAATTTCAAAATATTCCACTTTTTATATTACACCAATAACCTTTTTAACAACTTTTCTTTTCTTTTTTTCATTTTTTATAGAGAAATGATTATTGCATAACCGTACACACAACGTAGTCCAACTTTTTTTACGTGGCAGTTTATTTTTTATTTTTTCAAAAAACGTTGAAACACTAAGGGCAAAATGTTTGGTCATTTTCTTGAAAAATAAAAATGAATTGTCATGTAACCAAAGTTGGACGAGATTGTGTATACGGTAACAATCATTTCTCATTTTTATATCACATCAATTAATATCAATTAATTTTTAATAACATCCGAAACTTCTTTTTATTTTATATCATATTAATTACTTCTTATTAAAAAACAGAAAAAAAAAAAAAAAAATTCTAAATTTTTTTCAATAAGATAAAAAAAAAAAAATATCTCTAAAATTCGAGAGGAAAAAAAAAAAAGGAAAAATTTAAAACAAATTTTGGCCAAATGGAGAATGACAGTACTGCTCTATGTAAGATTCTTTAAAATGTCACTCATTTTTAAAATAGATCAAAATTTAATAATAATTTATCTTAAATCTAATGATAATTTTTTTTAAAAAAATATTAATATTGCATTACCTTTGGCATCTACTCCTCGGTGTTGAAATCTAGCCAACGCTACGACCAATCAACGCTCGACATCGCGTCCGTGTTCAACAACATCGACAGCAAGTCAACAACGCCGGGGTCGTAGCTGTCGTCTTAATACTCCGCCCTAGCACTCGGTAACGCTAACTGTAGTAACTACTCGAGTTTGGGTGGGCCATGGCCCATGGGTGGTCCACCTGGCAGGGGCGATCCAGAACTTCGTCGGGGCACCTTCTGATGTGGGCCTCCGTCGTTGGATTGATCCAGCGGCCTCCGGTACTGTTGATATGTTTCTTCATGTTCTTGGCTTCTCATGCTCAGGCTGACCTTTACCAGGGCCAATTTGGTTTCTAACTTTCTGGGGTGGAAAACTTCCCTCATTGTGGTGGGACCCTCGTGGGAACAATGAAGGTGACGAGTGACGACCTTTTATAATATCGGTAAACAAGCGACAAATTTTAGTAAATGTTTTTATATAATAAGGAATACTAATATTTGTTAAAATTAAGTTTCTCTAATATCTATTTGATTATTATTAGTAATATTTTTAAAATATGCCATTTGAAAAAGTGATTTTTAAAATGCAATTAAGAACATCCCGTTTGAGCTCTCCATTTCAAAATTTTTACACAAATTTAGTGAAAAATTCAAAAATGTCTACTTCAACAAATTCTATAATTTCTCTATTTTGTCTTTTGTCAGAATTTTACTCTAAATTTAGCTCACAAATTTCATGAGCTATTAAATATTTTATCATTTCTCTATCGTTTTCACTTCATTTTTCACTTTTCCCCTCCTCATTTGTTTAGGAGTGGTTGGTTAAAATCAATTAAAAATTGATATTTCGTTGTAATAAAGAAATATTTAGAGAGTTTGGTGTATAAAATTTATTAAAAGTGATGGATAAAAATAACAAAAGTAGATTATTTAGCTAAAATTTGGAGAGCTCATTAGGGATGCTCTAAACGCTTGGCAAAATCGCAGTTTAACATTTAAAATAATAAAAAATTTGTATTTTCAAAAAAGCATTTTCTTAACTGCAATTTGAAAAAATCAGATTTTCTAAGTTTTCAAATCGCAATTTTTAGAAACGCAGTTTTCAAATGACTTATGTTCTGCGATTTAGTTTAAAGTCGCACTTTTTATTTACCAAATTGTAATTTTAAACGCACCCTAAGTTACTATGAAATATTTAAGATTCGGACTTGGAATATATTTTATCTGTATCTAAAGGTTTCTAGAGTTCAAATCGAAGAATCTAAATGAATTTTGCTAATTTCAGGTGGTTATGCTACTGTACCAATAATACAATTTCAATTTAAGGTAGGGTTAGGAAAAAGCATGTCAAATCACACAATCGTCATTCTAGGATCGGACAACGGAGTTCCAGAGTATAGCCAAGCAGCGTAAGAAGTCATTTTCGTCAAAGTCGGAGGAACAATGATCCGCGGTTGCAAAATTCAGTCCGACATCAACAGGAGGGCTCCCAAGATTGGTTAATTTCTGTTGCTTATTGTTTTTTTCTACGTACAATTTGGATGAGGAATTCATTTTTAGAATATTGCTGGGAATTTCGAAATTATTGTGACTCTAATATAATTATTAAATTACCAGATCTGAAATTTACTATAAAATCTGATGAATCTGAGAGACTGAGACCATTCTTCTAATCGGATGGTTGAATTCTGTTGATATTAATGGTTGTAGAGGATGATCTCCAGCAATGGATTCGTCTTTATTTTATTAGTTTTTAACATTTTTTTTTTTAATTAAGGTTTTTGTCATCGAAGAATATTATATTATCGCAGTTAAGAGTTGACTATATTGATATGGAGATAATTAAGAATCTCATTTGCAGAATAGTTTAAACCAAGTAATTGACTTTTCCAACAAACACTTTCCCTCCCACAAAATCAGACAAAACACGACAACAAAACTTTCCTCGGCGGAGTAGTCAGTTGACGATTCTATCACGGAAGCCATACCAGTATTGAGACCCGTTCCTCGATTCTCTCACTACTCTGCAAAAATTCTTTGCAGGCATGGATACGAAGAAGAATCCATGGCTCATGCTTTCTCTTCTCTTCCTCGGCTTATCTGTCAACAACCATCTTTCCCTCGGAGCTGACACCATCTCTGCCAACCAATCTCTCTCTGGTGATCAAACCATTGTCTCTTCAGGTGGCGACTTTGTGCTGGGTTTCTTCAAACCAGGTAGCTCTTCTAACTACTATATAGGCATATGGTACGGTACTGGTAAAGTCTCAACCCAAACCATAGTTTGGGTCGCTAACAGAGATAAACCTGTCTCTGATAAGAGTTCTTCTGTATTAAGAATCTCTGATGGTAATTTGGTTCTCTTCAATGAGTCCCAAATCCCAGTTTGGTCCACAAATTTGACCTCCACCACTTCATCAAGTCCTGTACAAGCTGTTCTTCTAGATGAAGGAAATCTTGTTCTGAATGATGGGTCTAATTCATCCCAACATTTATGGCAAAGTTTTGATCACCCATCTCATACATGGCTTCCTGGTAGTAAGATTGGATTGAACAAAATTACCAATGAAAACCAACGCCTCATTTCTTGGAAGAATGCGGACGATCCTGCACCAGGACTCTTCAATCTTGAGCTACAGGCAAATACCAGCGAGTATATTATTCTGTGGAATAGGTCCATTCGGTATTGGACTAGTGGACCTTGGGATCCCATTACGAAGATTTTTAGCTTAGTTCCTGAAATGACAGCCAATTATATCTACGACTTCACTTATGTTAACAACACAAATGAGAGTTATTTCACCTATTCTCTTTACGATCCTTCCATAATTTCTCGATTCGTGATGGAAGTTTCTGGGCAGATTCAGCAAACGACATGGTTAAACAATACCAATCTGTGGAATTTGTTTTGGTCTCAACCGAAAACACAATGCGAGGTTTATGATTTTTGCGGGGCTTTTGGTACCTGCAACGAAGAATCAAAGCCTTTTTGTAGCTGCTTGACAGGTTTTGTTCCTCAGTCGCAGAACCATTGGAATTTGTCAGATTATGCTGCTGGGTGCCTGAGGAGAACTCCTTTACAGTGTAACAATACCAATCTTACTAATGGGCACGAAGACAGGTTTTTACCAATGCCCAGCATGAGATTGCCTGTCCAACCACAATCTGCCAGGGTTGGAAGTGATACAGAATGTGAAACCACCTGCTTGAATAGCTGCTCCTGCACTGCTTATGCTTATGAAAGCAATAATTGTTCATTTTGGGTTGGAGATCTCTTGAATCTGGAACAACTCTCAGGAGATGATCCTAATGAGAGAACTCTATATCTCAAACTTGCAGCTTCTGAGTTCTCAAGTAAAAAGAATAATAAGGGGATGATTGCTGGTGCTGTTGCGGGCTCAGTTGCAGGGGTAGCACTTCTGCTAGGCCTTTTTATAGTCCTTATGCGAAGAAAGAGAGCTGTTGGAACTGGAAAAGCAGTAGAGGGTTCATTGGTGGCATTTGGGTACAGGGACTTGCAAAATGCGACCAAGAATTTCTCGGACAAGTTGGGCGGAGGAGGATTTGGTTCTGTTTTCAAAGGGACGTTATCTGATTCAACTGTCATAGCAGTCAAGAAACTTGAAAGCGTCAGCCAAGGAGAGAAGCAATTCCGCACAGAAGTCAGTACAATCGGGACAATCCAACATGTAAATCTTGTTCGGCTTCGTGGGTTCTGCTCTGAAGGTGCTAGAAAGTTGCTGGTGTATGATTACATGCCAAATGGCTCTCTAGAATCTCATCTTTTCCATGAAAAGTTTTTGGACTGGAAAACAAGATACCAGATTGCTATCGGAACAGCTAGAGGGTTGTATTATCTCCATGAGAAGTGCAGAGAGTGCATCATACACTGTGACATAAAACCAGAAAACATTCTTCTAGATGCTTATTTGTGTCCAAAAGTGGCAGATTTTGGCCTGGCAAAGCTTGTTGGGCGGGAGTTCAGCCGAGTCCTGACAACCATGAGAGGCACAAGAGGTTATCTTGCTCCGGAGTGGATTTCAGGGGTAGCCATTACAGCCAAGGCCGATGTTTACAGCTATGGAATGATGCTTTTCGAATTTGTCTCGGGAAGGAGAAACTCTGAGCCATCTGCAGATGGCAAAATCGGATTCTTCCCATCTCGGGCTGCAAGCCTCATAGCTGAAGGGGGTGATGTCCTTAGCCTATTAGATCCCAGGTTGGAGGGAAACACTGATGTAGAAGAGCTCACAAGAGTTTGTAAAGTTGCTTGTTGGTGTATCCAAGATGATGAAACTAGGAGGCCGCCGATGGGCCAGGTGGTTCAAATCCTTGAAGGACTTTTAGATGTGAACCTGGCCCCGATTCCTAGATCTCTCCAAGTGTTTGCTGATAACCAGGAGAACATAGTTTTCTTCACTGATTCATCCGCAAGCCAAAGTTTACAGGCACAGAGCAACGCTTCAACTGCATCATCTCAGTCGAAGAGTGGCGTGTCATCAACGAGTTCAAAGTCTTGAGAGCAATCAAATGAAGACATCCTGAGCCTCTTATATGTTTGGTTAACAAGTTAAGAAAGTATTTTCTCAATTTTTGTTCTTTTAAATTTATGTCAAATAACTTCTATATATGGCTTTTATTTTTCTGGTAGGAGTGATTGTGTATTCGATGGAACCATTGTTTCAAAATCTCAAATAATATAATTGGCTATGGCTACTGTTGTAGCTATTAGCGGCCATTCAGTTTATTATCTGATCATCTTTATCACTTTGTTAATTGTAAGAGAAATGTTATATGCCATATTTTTATCCTATAATTATCTTAGGATGCTGACGTGCCAATCTCAATCAACTTTTAGTTTTTATTTTAAACAATGATTAATCCAAGAATTAATTGAGATTGAAATTTCAGCATTATAGAATAATAACTCGACGGGTTAATGTGTATGATTAGTCCGTCTTTTCTTGGTGTGGATAAGCATGCCTGATTGACTTTCCCAAGCAAAAGATACTAATAATAAACACTGTTCCTATATGATTCTGCATTCTCGATCTGCAACTTCCATTGAATGATCCACTAAAAACTTCAAAAGGTAGCCTTTTTGTTGACAGTTTTCAAAATAGTTACTATAATCTTGTTTTCTTTCATTAAGAAAATCACCATATTTTCTGGGGATAATTCTCTTCGCCCCTAAAAAGATCATGGTTTGAATAATAACAGTTCTCTTAACTAGACAGTGGAGGCTTGTCTGGTGAAACTTTGAGTTTGTAATTAATCATTATATAATAACGGCAGCCTGGTGATTTTCTGGTGACCAAAAAAAAAAAAAACAATTTTGCAAGAGAAAGATGGGGCAACTGTAGAACCTTCACAAAATCCAATATTACAATGAAGTCTCCGATTTAACAAAAAAGTGAGATAACCCTATATCTACTAATGATTTGTGCAGAGTATTCTTTATCTATATCTGAATTCAGAAATGGATAACCCTATTAGATTGAACTGTAATGAAATTCAACAGCTGCATCAAGTCATCTGGCTATACAAAACTGAAACTAACCTTCTGCAGCTTTCAACAACTACTTCAAGTTTCCAATTATCAACAAAAACCAACATACAATAGTGAGACTGCCCTAACAGTTGTAACTTGCCTTTTTTCCTACCACACTTTACAAATATATCTGCAGTGAAAGTGACGCAATTCTACCATAGAAAATGCAGATAAGAATGTGCTCATCAGAAGATAGTACAAGACAAAACTACCTCAGTTTTTCCGAGAAATAAAGAACTCATAATCTGGCTGCCGGTTGAATGCCATCACATTATTTTTGCAAACACAACCTCTAGCAAAACGTAATGCGTTTTCCTCTAGTATTCGAAGTCGTTCCTTGAGAATTTCAGAAATGTTGAAAGGTGTTGATTCTTTCAAAGTAGTTTCAACAGAAATTTTGGGATTAAACCAACATTCGCCCTGCAAAAAGAAGCTTGTCAGGCTTTATACCAACACATCATTTGCAAATATACTTTGCCAGAAGAAAATATAAGCATAGGAATTAGCTGAGAAGAGAAGCTCTGAACAATTTCACATTCTTCACAGGAACACGTACACTAAAATGTTTTAGTCAGATATGATAAACTGAGAGATGCACCAACTTCCATATATGGAATTTAAATACCGACAACAAAAGCACTTAGATTCAAAGGAAAATATGGGGTAATTTAGAGTAGATACAAAATAAAAATGTCAATAACCAAATACTAATGGTCTACAAATGATCTTTCCTCCCCTCGGTTCAGCATGCTACCCCCGTGGAAGCGGCTTCTCTTCCATGAGATACGTCATTTCTTTCTCCTAGCAACGCTAAATATGATGGCCTATTCATGATAGCTTCTTTAGCTAGAAACTAGTAGGATTGATAATGGTGAACTTGCTTCATTCACTTCTTGATCCCAACTTTTGAAGAATCCAGATTCATTTTCACTGTCACATTATGTAACCATCAAATATATTTCGGATGCAAGAAAAAAGCTTTGATACCAAATTAATGTAAGACAGCATGTTTATTATAGGGTTTTGGTATAGCTGGAGTTAGGTTTGTGGTAGGAAAGGCTGTAAAATAGTAGGAAATTTAGGGTTTCAAATAGGGTAAGGAAAGAGATTTGGTTTGGAGGTGAAACAAGGAAGAGAAATCAAGTCCCTCAATGGCTGTTCTGGGCTGTGAACGGTAATTCAGGAACTGTGGCATGTATGGTTTGCAAGCTTGGAGGCTAATAGAAGGTGCATTGCATACTTGGAAGAATTCAATTTTGTTCTTAAATACCATAACAGTACGATAACAAAGCAGCCGATGCATTGACCTGGAAGACACATTTACAACATTCTTTGGCAGACAGGTAGTACAGGTTGTGTAGGCTTTGAACATTTGAAGAATGAGTATGTTTCTGATTAAGATTTTGGAATTATTTATGAAGAAATCATGGCTGGACAGCAAAACAGGCACCTTCCTTTTGTCATTCAAGATGGGTTTCTTTTTAAGGGACTCGTCTATGTGATACGTTCAGAATTTTAGGGCTTACGTGGCAGCACATGTGGCAGTACTGAATCCCCAAGACAACAGTGAATAAGGAGTAGAATCTCCCTATATTATTTCCCTAAGCATTTTAACTAATAAGGAATGTATTTTTCATTAGTTTATTTCCTTTATAGTTATTTTCCTACATAATGTTGATACGTTCAGATTTTCCTAGGGCTAGGTGGCACTACCATTGCCACCAAGCAACCCCAAGCCAGTTGGAATAAGGAGTTTAATTCTCCATATTTTATTTCCTTAAGTATTTAATTTAATAAGGAATGTATTTTCCATTAGTTATTTCCTTCTTAGTTTATTTTCCTGCATTGTGTTATGACGGCTAGACCTAATGGTTATGTCTTATGACCTAGCCGTCATCTATTTAAGTATAATCCTACTCAATAAATGAAAATGCTGAATTATAATCAAACATAGACCTTATTGGTTGTATTGGAGATCAAGGCTCTCTCGAAGTAGCCCATATCTTTTATTTTGTTTCTTTTTATTATTTGATTGCATCAAGTGGTATTAGAGCCAGGTTGATTGTTTTCTACAACAATCTCCGATCCACACCATCACCATGTCTTCCCCATTTTTTCGGAATGAAGAAGAACGAGCAAGGTGGGAAAAGCTGCGGTCAGAATTCCTCGCGTACAAAGAAGAAGCGAGCAAACGGATGGAGGAGATCAGGAAAAGAATTGAAAGCTTTTCTCCACCACGCATCTCTCCGGCAAGCCAAGCCTCACACATAACACCTACCTCACCGGCTACCACCGTCACAAAAAAGAGGAAGACAAGAGCGGTTGAAATAACAAAAATCCAACCACACTGGCGTTCCACTGAACCACCGTCAATCAGCCGCAAGTCAGCCCACCTCAGCCATAAATTTAGAAGGCACCAGACCCAACCTTCCAAACACGCCGTCATCAACTCACACCGCGCCTCCATGCCTCTAGGAGTCACTCGTGTTCACTGTGGTGCGAGAGAGGTAAAGAAGAGAGAAAAAGGAACTCTTGCAGCGAAGTTCCGTAACACTGAACAGACATGCATTTGTGCAAATAGAATTCGTGTGCAAGAAGGTATTTACGAGAAATCAGTAAAAGCTTTTTCAAAAGCTGTCCAAAATCTCCAAGTTGGGAATGGCTTTACTGTGGGTGTGGTCCAGGGTCCTTTGATCAATGAAGCTGCAGTGAAAAGGGTGGAAGGGCAGGGGCTGATTTTTGCAAAACCAGAATTCCTCCTTGGGGACAAGGAAGATGTTAAGGGAGAGGGATGATACGTTCAGATTTTCCTAGGGTTAGGTGGCACTACCATAGCCACCAAGCAACCCCAAGCCAGCTGGAATAAGGAGTTTAATTCTCCATATTTTATTTCCTTAAGTATTTAGTTTAATAAGGAATTGGGGAGTTGGAGGGGGCAAAAGGGTAATCAGACACTAATACCGATTTGGCGCATGGCTCCATTGTGTTTGATGTGGTGTGTTTGGAGGGAACGAAATGCACGCTGTTTTGAAGATTGTGAGATTGATTTGATGAACTTGAAGAGAATGATGTTAAAAACGATGTTTATGTGGAGAGAAAAATTTCAGCTTATGCATGTGTTCTTTTTTTGAATTTATAGATAGGTGCTCTCTTTTTTCTTTGAATTAGGGGCTTCTTGTATATGTCCTGTGTACTATGGGTTGCGCCTCTTTGCACCTTTTGAATATACTTTACTTATCAAAAAAGAAATGTATTTTCCATTAGTTATTTCCTTCTTAGTTTATTTTCCTGCATTGTGTTATGACGGCTAGACCTAATGGTTATGTCTTATGACCTAGCCGTCATTTATTTAAGTGTAATCCTACTCAATGAATAAACATGCTGAATTATAATCAAACATAGACCTTATTGGTTGTATTGGAGATCAAGGCTCTCTCGAAGTAGCCCATATCTTTTCTTTTGTTTCTTTTTATTATTTGATTACATCAAATATAATGATGGCTAGACCTAATGATTATTTCTTATGACCTAGCCGTCTTCTATATAAGTGTAACCTTAATCAATAAAGAAACATGCTGATATTATGAAAACCTAGAACATTTGGTGGTATCTTGGAGGTCAAGACTCTCACGAAGTAACCATTGGAGATCACAGCTCTCTCGAAGTAGCCCATATCATTTTTCTTTTTTTCTTTTTATTATTTGATTGCATCAAGTAGTATTAGAGCCAGGTTGATTCTTTTCTGCAACAATCTCCAATCCACACTATCACCATGTCTTTCCGATTTTTCGGGAATGAAGAAGAACAAGTAAGGTGGGAAAAGCTACGGTCAGAATTCCTCACGTGGAAAGAGGAACCGAGCAAACAGATGGAAGAAATCAGGAAAAGAATTGAAAACTTTTCTCCACCACGCACCTCTCCGACAAGCCAATCTTTGCCCATAACGGTAGAGAGTCCAACGCAGGTTCTGTTGGTATGAATTTTATGCCCCATATAATCAATGGCAAGGCTACCAAGAACGTCACGATGCTGCCTTATTTTTCTGAGGATATTTCAAGCCCGGATGGTCGTGTGGTCAAGGAAGGAGTTGCTGGAATTCTTGTAGCAGCTATCCACTGCAGTTTGGCATCAATAACAGGGTTCTACCTAGCAACCAGCTTGAGCCGAAACTAAAGAAGCTGAAGAATGGGTCCAGCAGGCCAAGAGAGTTCCTGTCTCTCTATCCAGAAGGGGCTGAAAATATCAAGGGGATGCAACAGCAGAATGTGAAGAAGAAAGAAGAGAGGAAGCACGGGTTGGAAGAGCATGGAGTAATGTTTACAAAACCATAACTAAAACAGAATGATACGGAGAAGGAAGAGCCAGGCGTGATTTTTGCTTGGTTGAAGAAGAGAAAGGAGACAGCACCTTCAAAGGCAATTGATTTTGGGATTTCAGTATTCTTTAAACCCGGTGATAAATTTACTGAGATAGTTGGAAGTCCGTACATGATGGCTCCTGAGGTGCTAAAACAGAAGTATGGTCAAGAAATAGATGTTTGGAGTGCTGGAGTAATCCTTTAAATCCTCCTTTGTGGTCCTTTGTGGTGTTCCGCCTTTTTGGGCAAAAACTGAACAAGGAGATTGCACATACCAAACTGCCATATCTAGAGATTGTGGCCCATATACTATAGAGATATATCAAAAAGAATCTTCCAACTCTATGCAAAGGCTTGTGTCCAGGAAATTTGACCCGACAGAAGCTACATGAGAAGATCAAGACATGGTCCAAGTTCAAGTTCCTGATTTCTTCCTTGGGGACAAGGAAGATGTTAGGGGAGAGAGATGATACACTCAGAATTTTAGGGCTTACGTGGCAACACACGTGGCAATACCGAATCCCCAAGACAACAGTAAATAAGGAGTAGAATCTCCCTATATTATTTCCCTAAGTGTTTTAGCTAATAAGGAATGTATTTTCTATTAGTTTATTTCCTTTCTAGTTATTTTCCTACATAATGTAATGACGGATAGACCTAATGGTTATGTTTTATGACCTAACCGTCTTCTATATAAGTGTAACCCTAATCAATAAAGAAGCATGCTGAATATTATGAAGACCTAGAACCTTTGTCGGTATCTTAAAGTTAAGGCTCCCTCGAAGTAGCCATTGGAGATCACGGCTCTCACAAAGTAGCCCATATCATTTTTCTTTTGTTCTTTTTATTATTTGATTGCATCACTATGCTTGCCCAATACTTCCCTGAGGAAGGAGAGTTGCATGCAAGTCCGGTGGCATTGCTGGGAATTTTTGGCATGACAAGACCATTACCATGGTGTAAGATCATTTCTGTTGGCCTTCACTAAAACATGATGTGGCCCAAGTTTATTAGACAATTTCGTACTTGTCAGCTTGCAAAATGGAGGAAGCAAAATACAGGATTGTAAAATCCATTGTTGACTGCTCGTGAACCTTGACTTCCTAAATCAACTCCATTCCGATTGAAGTTAATAACAAAATGAATCTATGTGATCTTTGACACATAGTTACTGTCATTTGTAAATATTCGTTCTTGGCTTAACAGAGATAACTCTTACGCATCGAAAACATAAACTAAAGAAGGCAAAGAAAAGAGAGAGACCAACTCCATAAGTGACATCAGGATTTAAGGGAGGGGGGAGAGAGAGAGAGAGAGAGAGAGAGAGAGAGAGAGAGAGAGAGATTGCAATGCTCTAGTCCCACATTAACTAAATGAATAGCCCACATAGAATGAGTGGATATAAAGACATTTATGGGTATTAGGTCCTACATTGATTCCTTGCTAAGTGAGACTGAACTTTATTAGTGATTCTATAGAATACAAAATTGACTAATCCTTTTGGAGATTGCACAAATGTGGCTTGCGCTTCCCCTGAGTCGTTACACATGCATCTAACATATATTTTCTGGCTGATTCATCATTAAAACTATTTCACAGAAGTCAAAAAAAATCCCCGTTTAAAGACCACTAGCCTTTCCCTAAGGCTAATGTTTGCAAACAAAACCAAAATAGTGGAAAAATATTAGGCAGGCGAAGGTTCCACGCAACCTTCGATATATATTTGCAGATTGCGCAAATGTAGCTTGCGCTATCCCTAGTCATTACATCTGCATATAACATATATTTTCTAGCTGATTCATCTTTAAAATTATTTTCACGGAAGCCACAAAATCCCCGTCTAAAGACCACTAGCCTTTCCAAATCTGAGGCTAATGTTTGCCAAAAAAAAAAAAAATACAGATCATGGAAATATAATTAGCCAGGTTCCACACAACCTTCAATATATAAGTTGCCGCCATTTAAAGTGCTTATTACCTTTCTAATATCTCACGTCATTTTAGTTTCTCATCTTCGCAAGGCACCAGGCCCATTGACCATGTTCAATTTATTGGATGCCATATCATGCCCATAGAACATAAAACTTACAAATAAAAAGCCAATCCTCCAGATCTTGCCTTCAACTTTAACATGGTCAAGATTCCAAAAATCAAGTAAAGGTTTAGCATCAATCTTGTCTATTGTTCTTGTCCACAAATTCTAATCAATGCTTTAAGACGATAATAATACTCTTTAGTAACAGTCTAACACCTACTACATACAATCTGCAAAGATAATATCTAAGGATATAGAGAAAGTAGCATGTTTAATCATTGATGGTTTTTAATTGCTCAGACCAGATATCTATCCTTTTCAATCATTGAAGTCTTATATATCAAGAAAGATAATCCTGATGTAAAGATTCCAGACTGTAAGATAAGTGTCAACTCTTTACCTGTGTATTGTAGCTTTGCAATCCTAACACAGGGGAGGCAATGCAGAATACGTTCTTATTCAGAGAATCATTTGAAATGTGTCTCTGGACCAGGTGTCCTAGTGAATGGAAAGTCAAAAATGATGCACGGAAGTTTCCCTTCTGGAA
>JAJPGS010000249.1:0-82840 GCA_028654335.1 Alnus rubra
CAAATTGAAAGATAATAGCAAGACACCAAATAACACTAGATAGGTGTACGAGTCAATATAATGCGAAATTAAAAATATAATCAACCATAAATAAATAATCACAAAAATATGAAAAGCAATAAACGAATAGACACAGACATTTTGTTACGAAGTAAAACTCTTTGAATTCAAAAAGGAAAACCACTCCGGAGTAGCCAACCTTGGAAATCAATCAAATAACGAAGAATCAACGAATTAATGACCCACTTGTCTGTCTAAAACCTTCTCTTAACACACTGAATTCTAAAGTAGAATCATTAATATATTCGTGTATGGATGTCCCTTTAAATAGACTTCAGCAGAAAACCCTAGTTCAAATTGGAATAGGATTTCAGCAAAATTCGCACAAATTTTCAGGCTTATTTGCAGAGAGATTTTGGCAAAGTAAATGTCTGAAATAGGGAAATCTTATTTTAGAGACATTTGTTAGCTTTTCAACGCCGCTAATTTCACCGCAATCCAGTACTTAAGCCGAAAGTTATGGTTAAAACACTGAGACATGCTTAATATAGAATTGACAAATCCGATTTTAACTCTACTTAATGAAATTTCGATTTGCTCATTTCATTGATTGATTAGACTTAACCACATCATATAGGTCTTCTATTCCTTGATTGATTAGGCTTAACCACATCTTCTAGATCTTCCAATTTGAGTTGGATTTAGCCCACTTGAATTTAAATCCATTATCATGTCTTGGATAAACTTCTTCATCACTTAACTAGTAGCCCTAAAACTTACAACTAAATAAGTTTTGACACCAAACTTGCCAACACTTAAAAAACTTAACAGAAATATGTAAAATAGTCTTAAGAGGTGGCCAGACCATTTTCACGGGTTGATCAAGGCTAGGAGATAGTTTGGCCACCCAAAAAGAGGACTTTGGGGTGGCTAAACCACCTCCACAATCTCAAAAGAGTAGTTTGGTCGCCTACAAGATCTCTAAGAGAATGGTTGAACCACCCAATCAAGTTGAGAGAATGGTTCAACCATCCTTGAGTGCAAGGTGGTGGTTGAATCACCCCTTCAGGTTAAGGATATAGCTAAAGCACTCATAATAGTTGTGAATGGTGGTTGGATCACTCATAATATCTCTAAGGGGGTGACCGAACCACTCCCTCAACTTAGTGAGTGGTTTGTCGAGAAAAAAAATATGGAATAATCTAAACCATCCCCACGTAGACTCACCACATGGCCGGTTTCACCTCATGTGTCTACAAATTTGCACAAGTTGTGTAGGAGTCTTTTCTCACCCGCTTATGATTTTTTTTTTTTGGGTAAATTGGACAATTAATTCAAGTAAACAATTTTCACGTGTAAGTCACGTGCGTCTTAAACGACAATCCTTATGATGCGATAAAAGTAAACGACAATCCTTATCGTGCTATACAACTGTTGAGCCTTGAAGTGCGCAATAATCACTTTGGACTGTTTCTCAGTATTTTTTCTTTCTTCAATTCTACCTTCTCTCCACCCTTTTACTGATTATAGGATAAACGTGGATTGATATTTTCAATAATTTGAGCCCTCAATAGATAAATGTTATATGGGATGTAATTGTCTAAATAAATTTTAAGTTGTTTGACTATTTATTTGGACAAATGAATTATATAAATTCATTCATGATTATGATCTTCTATAATTATTGGTTCAAATTTGAGAGAATTCGGGTAAGTGATTGTGAAAAACCACTTATTAGACATACTTAACCAAATAAAAATTGAGTTGTCCAACTATTTATCTTGTTAGCTGAGTCTCATAAGTAGTCTTTCACAATCACCTACCTGAATTTTTTCAAATTCAAACAAATAACTATAAATAATCAATATCCATTCATTCACATGTGTTGCTCAAATAGTTATATTGCTTAAAATTTCAATCCGGTAAACATGGGGTATGTGTAGCTTAAGTGAGGGTGGTTCCCACGAGGTTAGGTAAGCAGTACTAGAGAGTGAGTATTCTGATTCATGTTTAACCACCTTAGGTCACATCGATGCTTTGGTAGGCTTGGATCAAGCTATGATTCAATTGATTTAGAAAGAAAAAAAAAAAAAAAATGCAGTTATTTGCTATCTAGCTCCTCCGATCCTAGTAATTCTCAATGAATATGTGCTATCATGGTAACTCCAGTATAGAATAGCTACAATTGGTCAACTCACTCACGTGCCCTTTCAATTTTTTATTATTTAAAATAAAAAATAAAAAATCAACGTTGAAGTACATAGAAATAGCGACAATACCCTCTACCAATAATGAAACGACAATATTATGAGAAGTGCTTTCCAAGTAGGTGGATGTACAAAACCTTTTTCAGTGGCTTCATCAGGCTCTGCATTAATGAAAACTGGACCACCTCTTTGGAGTGGGTGGAATTTGGGAATTGATCTTTTTCTGTTCCCATTTGCAGCCGTGTGACTTCAGGTGCCTTCGTGAATTTGTGATCAAGTTTTCAAATTCCCAGTTAGCACCAAAATTTCATTTGGTCGCATAATATTGCGACTGTACAGCAATGAAATTTCATAGGCAGAGTGGTTTGAATCCTTCAGTCCTGCTACATGAAATTTCCCAAATAACTTTGTTTTAATTTGTAGCCTCTCATCTGAACCACCATCCATGATAACTGTCAAACATTTTAGAAAAGATAAATATCGTTTTTTTAAAAAATAATAATAATAATAATAATAATAAAATAAAAAGAGAGTTACGTGTAAACACGTTGCTTGCCGCCAAAAAAGATAAGATGGAACCTTCATTTGGAAACTATGGATCGGTGCCATAGTTTAAGGTGCTACAATGCTTTTGATTTGACTTTTTTTTTTTTTTTTTTTTTTTTTTTTTTTTTTAAAGAAACAACAACAAAAACAAAAATAGCTTGAAATAATTCATATCATTGGTAAGACTAATATACAGTTCCTCATGATTTAAAACTCAAAGCTTAAATAAGATACAGCATGATTTATTTAGCTAAAAAGGGGTTAAAATAGAAGGAAATCCACTAAATTTAAGCTTGGATATAAACAAGGGAGACAACTTATCATTTTAAATTAACAAATCAAACAACTTGAATATATATATATATATATATATATATATATATATATATATATATATATATATATATATATATATATATATATCTTATCGTGTAATGTTTGAATTCATTTCTAATAATATTATTTCTTTCGTTTGACATTCCGAAGTTAAAATGAAAAATCCAGATTCTTCCCCCATGTTCCTACAATTCAACAGTTTCCTCCCGACCACACCATTTATTATTTTTTAACTTTTTAAATAATTGATTGATAGATGCCTAAACAAAATTGTTAGCATTGATGTTACGTGTTGAAAGATGCAGAGTCAATGGTTGCAAATTCAAATGAATAAAACTTTCGTTCGGGATTAAAATCTTCTTAAATTTGTGAGAATTTAAGTAGTGGTTGTGAGAGACTACTTATAGAATCAATCTTACCAAATAAGTGGTTTGGCAGCTCAATTTTTATTTGATCAGGTAGGTCCATAAGTGGACTCACACAATCACTTGTATAACAAATAATTTGAGAGAATTCTGATTCCCATATCCACTATAATGGCACAATTTTTTATTTTTTTTATTTTAAGTTTAATTGGACAAAATTGAACAATTGAGAATGTTCTCATCACAAAAAGAGAAAAGGAACCGTTCTAGATCTTGACAATTATAACATTCATGTGTAGAGCACCACATACAAGCTGCACCCATGCATTAACTAAACAAATTTTAAAATATTTAACTCCTTTATAATCTCCATTTTGCTTTCAAGATATATTTTTCTAATAAAACAGATCTTTAAAAACTAGGCCATATCCCTTTATTTATTTATTTTTATTTTTCTTTTGTTATCTAGATAAATATATTAACAAATAACTCAGAGCTCAAAATAATTCTCAAAACAGGAAAACATTTCAAACAAAAAGCACTCTCCAAAACAAATTAACAATAATAATTTTTCTTTCTTTCTTTCTTTCTTTTTTATCGACCTTGAATCAGCTATTATTAAAAAAAATAAAAAATAAAAATCTAATGACTAATGGGCATTGTCGCATTTATCCAATAACAAATGAGTATAATAGAGATATAATATATATCATTACTTTTTTTCACAATAAAAAATTAATACAATTTAAGACAAAATAAAAAAAATAAAAAAAATAAAAAACTTACAAAATAATCAAAGGGTGTCTTTCTGTTGCAAAAGATACATAGAGAGCGTAGAAAAAAAAAAAGAAAAAAAAAGGCAAGAATTAAAGAAATGCAGAACAGACAAATAAAGACAGCTAAAGCAAAACTAACTTACCAGTCAACAAACAAACTACCAGTCCCGTTCCGAAACAGCTATTGCCATTACAATTTTTACTTCTTCCAGGCTTCCCACGTGTCAATATTCAGTAAACTGATCCAAGCTTTCGTGGAAGCAACAAGCAAAGTAAGCGCTAATAGCAATTTCCATCTCCTTTTCCTACTAGTACACACCTTTCGCAAAGCACGTCCTCGCGTTCGCTTGCTCAGATTTTTGCTTTCAAAAGCCGATAACTCTCTCTGGGTACAGGCTCTTTTTCTCTTCTGATTGGAATTTTGAAGAATTATCATCCACTGGACCGAGAATGGCGAGGACAGGCAACAAGAACGTACAAGCCAAGCTGGTGGGTATGTCTTCCCTATTTTCTTAAATTCGCTCAAATGATGAAAAGGGTTAATCCTGTTTCACTTAGACAAGATTGGGTTGCATAAGCTAGTGGAATCACTGAGCCTGCTGATCGAACCAGAGACGCTGGTGTTTGTTATTTGAGACAAATTTTAACAACTTCGATAATATTTGTTGCTTTGGATACCTTTGATAAAAATCCCCAAGATAATTATTTGACAAATCATATGCTTTTATAAATATATGCCGATGTGTGAAGCCTGGATGGAACCGTATGATTTCATGATCATGGGTTGCTTCAAGGATGCACGACGGCGAAATTGATATCTGTGTTGGGGTTGGGGAGCTTCTTGTTCGTTTTTCGTTGCCTTGTGGATTATATTAATGCATAAGGTAATTTGGTTTATGAAATTTTATTGTGGCATGGTCGGTGGGTGATCCCAGCTTATCCACCAAAAAAAACAAGTCTCTGGCTTGTTATTAATTAGCTATTTGTTGTTGCATGTAAGAACTTGAAAGATGAATTTCTTATGTAATAAAATTCGTATAAAAAGAAATCTTTGCCAGAGATTGTTGTGCATTGTTATATATGGAGTACTTTCACACGAATGATTAGCAAAAGGGAAAACTATTGTTGTTCTTGACATTATCATCCTTTTCCCTAGGTACTTCTTGGGGACATGGGAACCGGAAAAACAAGTTTAGTATTGAGATTTGTCAAAGGTCAATTTTTGGAGTACCAGGTTGGCTTTCATTTTCTTTACTATTTATCTTCACTCTCTTCTTTTTTTCCTTGAAATCGTGATAGTGTGCAACCTCTAACGAAAGTATAAGATGCAGGAATCAACTATTGGAGCTGCCTTCTTCACTCAGGTCTTGTCATTGAATGAAGCCACTATAAAATTTGATATATGGGACACGGCAGGACAGGAAAGATATCATAGTTTGGCTCCTATGTACTACCGTGGTGCAGCTGCAGCAGTTGTGGTTTATGACCTTACAAGCATGGTAACTACTTGTCAAGCTTCCAATAGTATTACTGCTAGCTTTTCAAATACTCATCTTCATCTAGGATTGATTTTACTGCTAGCTTTTCACATGGTCATTTTCATCTTGAATTATATTATCAGTAGTTGTATAATCTAAGTTTAAGCAGGTTATGGAATGTTAGTATTACTTTTAATGAGCTTAACTCTACTCTAGTTGTTTCATATGCATTTCATTCTTATTATAGTGGTAAAATGGCCCCGCATGGCCTTTGTTGAAGTTCCCCTCATTTTTTTCTTTATTCTTAAGAGATTGCAAATCTATAGCTATATATTGTTATGTTCTCAGGCACAAAGATTAAAAAAAGAAAAAAGAAAAAAAGAAAAGAAAAGAAGAAGACATGCTGGCCTGATTACATAAAAATGTGCTAAATATGTCTCAAAGTTGATAGATAATTCAATCTATTGAGGTATTAGATGTTTAAGTGTTGTTATGAGATATCTTTGGGTTGTCTCAACGCTAATCCATGAATGATCATAGTCTTAAGATCTATAAATGAGTTTGTCAATACTTCTTTAAGAATTTGTTAGTAGTATGGGTCACAAAATTTGCATTAAGAACTTGGTACCAGTAGTATTGGTGACAGAAATATACATTTAAACTGGGAATCCTTCTGACTAGTTAAATGTATTGTGCTTTGCCTTCAGGATTCGTTTGTACGAGCCAAAAAGTGGGTTCAAGAATTGCAAAGACAAGGTAACTGACAGCAATTTACCAATCCCATACAAGCTAAAGGCTAAAACCTATATTCTTGGAATCTTTGTTTTCTATTGCTTGTTGTGTCTCCATGCTCTTTAATCTTTCAACAAGCTTTGCAAGCTGTGGTACTTTGAGTCAGAACCATATCACCTGCAATATAAGTTCTTACACTTACTGAGATGTATAGATCTAGAGCCATTATGTGAGGCCTCTATGGCACATACATAGGTTGCATGCAGAACCAAATGATTAGCGATACCATGTTAAATCACCACTTGTTCCAGTTTTTGGGATAAATGGTGATTTAACAGTTACCCGGAAAATTTGTGCAATAGATTTCCTGGCATCTACTTCCCTCCAGGTCTGATGTTGTAGGTGTTATTTTATACCTTCCATTTTTTTCCTCTCTTGTGGACCCATAGTCCCTACTTCAACAATTAGTTCACTGCATATTTTGCTATCTCCAAAGTATGCAAGAATCACTTTTGCTCTAGAGATATTTCCTTAAAGATAAATTATCATTAAGATGATACTGCCTCCAATGATCTACAGCTCAAACAACACTTTCTCCCCTATAGAGTTGGTTCGTGAATTCAAGACCCAATGAAGGCGTGTGTAACTTATCAATTGAAATAAAGAAAAAAAAAATGTCACTATTGTTGTTACCATGTGGTCTTCAATTTGACAACGTTCACCAATTCGTACAAAAATGTCATCTCAACATTTTGATAAGACTGACTACCCTTTAAATTGACCAATTTCTAAAAGCATTTTACTAAAAACATAACCAGAATTAATGTGGAAATCAAACACAAATTCATTCATTGGCCAAGGTTACACCTCCTTCAACATGATATTACAAGTATGGGTTAAATACATTTTAGCCCCCCAAACTACCACCATTTCTCCGGATGGCCCCCCCAAACTACCAATGCTTAGATTCTGGCCCTTCAAACTACCACTTTCTGATTTTTTGGCCCCATCCGTCTATTTATGCCGTCAATTCTAACAGAAATTGGCGAGAACCCCGAAAATACCCCTTCCTTAACCGTGAGAATTTCAAAGTGTTGGAGGGGTATTTTCGGGTTTCTGTTTAGAATTGACGGCATAAATGGACGGATGAAGCCAAAAAATCATAAAGTGGTAGGTTAAGGGGCCAGAATCTAAGCATTGGTAGTTTGGGGGGCCATTCAAAGAAAATGTGGTAGTTTGGGGGGCTAAAATGTATTTAACCCTACAAGAATTGTTGAGCATAAACATATTATTGAAGTGAATTTGGTATTATTAGTTCAACATCTAATCTGATTTCCTATTTGACTATATCAGGAAATCCTAATTTGATACTGTTCTTGGCGGCCAACAAGGCTGACCTGGAAGAGAAGAGGAAAGTGGAATTCGAGGTAGATACGGTCCACTATTCTTGTTTGTTATCTTTATACTGTTCATATTTGTTACGACATATTAGTATGCACCTAGTACTTAGACATTTGAGAGGGCTCCCAACCCAGGCTCTGCCCTACGCTCGGAATGCCTAGGTGATTGCCTTGGCTAGCATGAGATCCCAGTTTGCCCTGACCCGGATGGCCCCTGTTCTCATCTAGCAAATAGACTTCACCTAAGAAAATTTTTATCTTGTGATGTGTTCAGAAAGAAAGTACCAAAAACTTTCTGTTAAATTGTAGTAGCATCAAAAAAAAAAAAATAAAGAAAAGAAAAAATAAAGGGAAAGAAAGAAAGAAAAGAAAAGATTAAGGAAAACCTGGAAAAAATGAACAAAAGCCTATACAAAAGGCATGATAGCTTTTGTATGGATGCATTCCATATCTGTGATTTGACGAGGAAAGGGTATTTCAATTATTCAAGCTAGATGCCTGTTTCAGTGTTTCTTATGCTGATATTTATTGTAAATGAGTTCATTGTTCAATGCAATTTCTAAAGACAATTTTTCAATCCTTGTAATAATGGTTGCAGGATGGTGAGCAGTTTGCTAAAGAAAATGGCATGGTTTTTCTTGAAACATCAGCAAAAACTGCACAGAATGTGAACGAGCTCTTCTATGAAATAGGTAAATGTAGCTACTCTTTTTTTTCTTTTTTCTTTTTAATGTTACAAATTTGACCAAAGAGAGGAAGAATTCAAGCAAGGAATAATAATCCTAAAACAAAGAATGGGGCAAAAGTCATTTAAGTTATGGCTTCAGAACAAGTTCTTAATTGGATAGTCTAAGCCCACTGGCTGCTCCATCTTTTGGCAACGGTGTTTTGTTGATGTGGCCATGTCAATTATCAATGAATGCTGACATCAACCAACTGATAAGTCCAATTCTCTGTTTTACCGAGAACTTCTTTTCCATGCTTACAGAAAAGCTTTTTTGCAGCAAAGAAATTGGCAAAAGCTAGCCCTTCACGTCCGACTGGAATGAAATTACACAGAGGATCACAAGACGGTGGAAGAAGATTGTTTTGCTGCTCTGTATGATTCCCATACTTGGCTATTCAACTGTATGTAATCCTTTCAATTTTATGAACTTATATTATGTTATTTTTATTTCATCACTCAGCAGGGTGACACCGTTTTCATCTATTGTTTGACAATATAAAGTTAAAATGATGGTATAAACCTCCTTCATTAGTTTGAAACATTGGTGATCCAGCTACCTTACATGTGGGTGATGTAATTAATGTTCAATATAGCTTGAGAAATCAGACAATTTTTACAGACTGGAAGAAATTTTTGTTTCCCTTTCTTTTTCCTCCCATCTTGTAACAGGTTTTCCTGGATCAATCTTAAGGACATCAATCAATCAGATGGAAATTCATTGTGGCTAATCAAAAGTTGAAGGCTGATATGCAAGCTGCACAAACATGTTGTAAGAATATTTGTTCAATGTACATTTTAAGATCTCATTAGAAAAGCATGTGACCCTTTCAAACATTTCAAATGATACTCCTCTATGTGCAAGACTGTGATTTGATGGAACTCAGTGAATAAATACTGCACTAAGAAGTGTCATTGCTAGAGACAAAATATTGATCACTTAATTATATGCAATATGGCCTTTCAATAAGCAGTGAGAACAAATGAGGTGGCGATGGATATTACAGTAAGCCTTGGTCAAAACGATTTGATTGAAGCAACTGTGATGTTTTTTTTTTTTTTTTTTTTCTGGGAACTTAGCTCCTTTTTGTTGCCAAAATAAAGGTTGAACATGGCAAAATAAAGGCCGTTCAAATGGCAAAAAATGAGTTAAAAAACATTGGATTTTAGCAGATGCTTCTATCAGCTTAATGTAATGGCATTCAACATAAATCTGATTAACTCTGTCAATCCACCCTAATGAATTTTTTATGCGATCCTTTATCCAATTACTGGATAAGGAATTGTCTAAAGATCATGTTGGCAATGGGTGTAATACCCAATTCCACCGTTGAAGCGCTTTGTTCTTGAACGAATGAGACAGCACTCGATTGATCTTTCAATAATTCCCCTTCTTTACATTCCTTCTATTTCCATCTACGATTGCATTTCAATATTTCTATGTAAGATTGTATTCCAATTTTTCATTTTTACTTCTTTTTTTTTCTCCCTTTATGTGATCATTTACTAGGCTCTATCAAAATAGGCCTTCACATCTACAAAGGACACACAAAAGTTTAAACGTACTACAAATTGATTAATGCAACTGAAAGCCTTTTCATCATCCGGTCAGTACCTTAGAAGTGGGTGCACCCTTCATAAGCAATTCCCCTGAAAGCCACTAAATGGTGCTACAAGTGCAAACTTATGTTTTGCTTGGGCATAAATTTTTTTTTTTTTTTTTTTTTTTTTTTTTTGGTATTTGATGCAACCGAAAATAATAGTTTTCAGTTTAACCGTAAATCATTTTCTGAATTTAAACTCTTCATTCTTGCTGTCTTGCACATACATTTGTGGAAATCCGCTACCACCGAGCATTGGAGTTTGTTGGTAGCCCGAATATGCCGTTGAAGGTCCCCGAATTTTGGTATCCGATTGCCGGAATCCGGTGACCCATATTTCGACAAAATAGGCCGGAGTTCGGTCGGTGCTGCAATCTGGTAATTTGCACCAAATTTGGCCACCGTTGCCGGATTTTTGCTAAAATAGCCGGAATTCTGCCAACCAATGACGAAATCTTGTCACCGGTGGTTTTTTTGTCATCGGTGATTTTTTCGTATAAGCCAAATGCCAGAAAATATTTCCAAATAAATTATTTTTTCTAAAAAATATTTCGTTGAAAATATTTTACGACGAAAAACTTTTACATCGAAACAAACGGAACATTAGATGTGTTGTACTGATTGTAATAGGATGGCATTCCTAAATCCTCGGCTAAGTAAATGTTTAGCTAAAATTTAATTAAATGATCACTTTTTTTCTATCTTAGCTACTTATTTTTTCAAAGCATGAAACATCTATATCCGGCTCACCATTTTAGGTATGCACTTTCACTATTCCATTTTACATTTTCTTTCTCTATTCTTTGTCGAATAATCATATTTTTGAGTGTCGATTGTAATTTGAAATTCCATGATCATTAAGTTTAACATGCATTATTCATATTAAGTTGGTCTTTGATTGCTTGTTTACAGAGCCGAATGCAACTTCTTTTTATCCTATTTTTTCTGCCGGACTAACCAAGTTAGCTGGCCGGATGATAATGCTCCGAGTCATTTATACTTGACAAATTTGCTATGAAACCGTTTCCAAAAAAGAAAAATAAAAAATAAAAATCAGTCAGTGGGGAAACTGAAGCTTCTTGCCATGCCTCCTGAGTCCTGGTCCTGGGGCTCAGGGAAACCAACAGCAGTCGTCGTTATCAAAAGTGGACAAAAAGACCAGGCTGATGACAGATTTATTTGTTTTAAAGCTTCAATACATTGAAATCAACGCTCGAGGTGAAAAGAAAACTATCATCTATCCTTCTCTTTCTGTCCTTTTACTCCACTCACATGCACTCTATTTTCTCAAAATCCCAAAACAAAACAAAACAATTGTTTATATATATTACTCGATAGGAATCCAACGACTATCCAAAACGCACACCACACAAGCAAATCAAAACAAAAGAGCAATCCTGCAACGTACGTAGAGAGGGAAAGAAATAGTAAAAAAGAAAATTAGTTGGCCTTGGGCGTGGCTTGGGTGGACCATGTCCACTGGCCAACCACGCATGCAGAGAAAAGTTCTTAATTACTCTTAAGCTCTGCTGCTGTCTTTTTCTCGATCTGCTACAACATGCATGAGCATGATTGATCACCAGGAAGGAGAAGTACAAGGAGAACCCGATGATGACGACGAACGACCATTGCCACTGTTGGAATCACTACCTGAGGTGCCAAACGACCTGGCATTCCTAAGGGACACGGAGCATGCCTCGGCCGGAAGCTTCTTCATTGGAGTCAAAGGAGGTGTGGTTGGGCTTGATGGTTGGGGAACCTCGTCGTCATCGCCGGAAGAACCGCCTGTTTCTAATCGTGAAGGCGACGTGTCCGGTGTTTCAAATGGAGTACTGTCCACTCCGCTTGGCATGGCATCGTTGTCATACATGGGATTAGAAATGTACACAAAATGCTCCCCATAACCACTAGCCTTGTCCTTACAAGGAGTTGGTGGGGAAGAAGCAGAGACAAGTCCAATTTGACGAGGGCTTGCGTTTGACTCCTGGGTTTGGACGTCAATAATATGATGTGTCAGCTTCTTTGTTTCTGCCTCGTCTTCTATGCCAGAAACTGCAGGGAAGAGTAAGCTTCTTGGAGCTTGAAGAACCCCTTGGGCGTAGAAGCTACTGTGAGGGGAAGGAGGTGATTCGTCTTTGGAATGTGAGGGCTGAGAAGAGGTAGGATTGGTGGCTGTGGTGGAAGTCATCACAGCGGCCGTGGGGGTGTCGGAGGTGGTGTTTCTGAGCTGACGCCGGCGGAGTAAGAGAGAACAGTAGAGCTCAGCTAGCAGCACCAAGATTAGGCCTAGCACTATGGCAAGGCTCACCACCATTACCAGAGTTGCCCCCATAATCACCTTGGATGTCCCCTCATCTCTCTCTCTCTCTCTCTCTCTCTCTCTCTCTCTCTCTCTCTCTCTCTCTCTCTCTCTCTTTCTCTCTTGCTCTGTGGTGGAATATGGGGCAGTAAAAGAGGGGACTGTGATATATGGGGGAGGGTGAGAAACTTTTTGGCGGGAAACAGTTATTTACCTTTGACAAGAAAAGGAAATTGGAAGCGAATCTAAAAAATGGCACTGACCTTGGGAATGTTAAAAGCGTTTGTTCTGACTTCTGAGCTGCTGGGGTTTTTCTGACATTCGGGGCCATATAGGTCATTTTGTATTGGCATTATATTACTTTTTTTTTATAAGTATATTGGCATTATTACTATACATGCATACCATTATCACAATCTCTGGGCAAAAAAAAAATGACAACAAAGCTAATTTCCACCACACCCAACAACAAAATGTGAGGCATAAATTCTCACTTCATCACGAGGAAACTGACCATGAATAAGGATTATTGAGAAATAAGTTCAATAAAACCAAAGCAACAACTATAAATGTGATTAATACCATGAAACAAGTCTTCATCTTTGGCAGTGGAACTCTAGAACTTTTTGTTTTTGGTTTCAATGAACTACGGTACCATATTAAGCAATCTCAACCTCGAACTTCCATCTAAACGCATAGAATCTCTACCATTTTAAGCTACATGCATTACTACAACTCTTGCAAGCAATAGTTCTGGGTACTGACCCAGAGAAAAACAAAAGAATGAAGCTCCGGGAGCTGTATTAAAATCTAGTATATAACCCATATGTGCCATAGTCCACGGATTGCAAAGAAGAACAATGGCAGCCCTAGACACACTTAGAGCTATACTCGATTGCATAAAATGCAAGTTCAGAGCCAAGCCTATAGGGTGCTCAACCATCAGTAATTGGAGTATAGGCATGCTATTTTTCTTCTAAGACAGCACCAAATCCACCCAGGGAAACAAATGCGAGAAGCTTAGATTGGTAGCAATCATGCTGATAAAGAAAATTCTGAATGCTCAATCCCTTACCTTCCTCCTCTCAGGGCTGCAAATCGTTCAGCCAAAACATCATAGTCTGGCAGCTTAGGATGCACATGCCGAGCTTGATTTGACCCATCTGGCTGAAAAGAAGCAGCACGAGAAAACACTTTGGTTGCCTGTGACTGACTTGTATGTTCATGGGGTAGAGAAACTGACCGGGACGGAGGAACCATCTCTGACTTCTCATCAGGCCCATCTCTGCTATTCTGTGGGGGTTCACCCGCATTAGCGCCCGTGTGATCTGCATGACGAGTTTTAGATTTCCCTCTCACCATTCCTGGTTCATAGGGTGATGGTTTCTTACTATACTTCATCAACAGTTTATCCAATTTTCTTTCCTCTTCATCATCCTGGTAGTGTTCATCATCAAATAGAACTTGCAACCCACGTCTTGGGTTATCCCTATCCCTGCTTCTTGATTTCCTTGTAACAACTCCTGTATCTTCAAAATAGCCAGCATCATTGTTATTATGATGTGATTTTGATCGTCTCCTTCTGGTTGATCTTGGTTTTGGTGTGGAGTTACCGGTTACATCATCTTGATAGAAATGAGCTTTCTCTTGATCATGACTATTCACTCTTGCAAGTCCAACAACGTGCCTCTCATAATCAGAGTGGTTCGATCCTAGTTGGATCCTCTCTGAAGTACTACCAACATTGGCTCTCTTGAGTATTGAAGGTTCCACAAGGGCTACATTATTATCAAAACCAGCCGGTGAAGATGCTAAATTGGATCTAGATTTGCTAGCCTTTGGTTGGACTTTAGGCTTAACATAAGGAGGAGGGAGGGCATTCTTGTAGTAAGGCTTCCCCTTATGTATTATATCCTCCTCAACCTTCCCCACTAAGTTTGTAATATTATGTTGAACGGCATGATAATTACCAGCCAATGGTTCTTTACCATTGCCCTTCGACTGCAGTCCTCCACAACTAGGAGCAAATTCCGGCTTTCCGTGAAGTAAAGATCCTGCATAGTCACTTTCAGGGCCAGTATTCTCTCTACAAACAAGTAAACTAGATCCATCATCAATGCATTCCAGTCCTTTTCCTCGAGATGAACTGCGAGATCTAACTGACTTCGGGGTGGCATCTCCCTTCCAATTCCATGCATCGTGCTTGTCATCAACAAATTCTTGCCTTCCTTGGAATGAAATGTCATGACCATCCTTTTTCAAGACAGTTCCTTCTCTGCCATTGCGTGCCTTGTATCCCTTGTCAGAGAATTCATGTCTAGACCGAATGTCCAGTTCTTCTCTTTTTGATACAGTGTCCTCCTGGCCATTGTACAATCTATGCCAATCATTAGTAAGTTCTAGTCTTTCTTTAAATGAAACATCAGGCTTCTCTCCTCTTGGGATGGCTCCCATAGCACTAGATGACTTATTTTTATCACCAGTAACATTGAAAGACCCATAAATTTTGGGTTGGTCCTGCAGTAAAGCACAGAAATTGCAGGTAAACTCAAACATGTTGAAGATATTTTGAGGAGAGGACACCAGTATGAATGTGAAGAAAAATCTTTAAAACTTCTTTTAGAAATTATTTGAGAAAAGAAAAAGGTATAGAGGATGCCATTGAGTACATGAAAGAGTTCCAGAAACCTTAATCCCAGGATCTGCTCTCTATTTCTATCTGCCAGTAATATCCATAGAATGATAAAATACAGAGGGGCATACCTGTGCATATGTGGAGGGCTTAGACATTCTCTTTTCAAAAGCCATGGAGTCCCACGTTATTGTGAACTCTAGTGCTATGCCTTGCATTAACTGAACTTTCTTCTCCAGTGTAGATGTCTTTGAAGCTAAATTCTCAACAAACTATTAATGAGCAATCAGCTGATTAGACTAGAACAGTTATGCAATTATAATTATATTATTAAGAGTAAGTTCATAAAGCATTACCTTTTGATTCACACATAATTTCAGGGAATTCCCATATCGCTCTTGAAATATTTGCCTAAGATCACGTAATTCCGGCAAATCTGAAAATCTCGCAGCAGCAGACATCAGGGATGACACAGCCTCCCTACAATCCTCAGGGCACTCCCTGTAAAGAAGATGGTCAAGCAAAAGAAATGTTGAACAAAGCATATTTGAGAGAAAAGGATAGTCAAGCCAGAGTAATTCAGAAGTTGTATCATGACATGATTGCCTAAGTTCAATTTTAGAAAACCGTAACTCCATTTCATGTTGGCCCTACACCAAGCCTTCAAACTACGAGTGCAGAACTCATATCGTAACACGAACGTCTTGTCAAACAGGACCCACCAGAAATTTATAAATGCCAACCTCATTATGAGAAGATGCGTCCAGACAATTTCATTGGTTGACTTCTCATTATATTACTCTAAAGGAATTTTTTTACTCTAAAATAGACATGCTGAAGTTAAATGGCTCAGTACCATATGATAGTCAATCTTTCATCATACAGATATTTGAGGCAGGACATATTATCATTATTACGTTTGCAAGCAAAAGTACAATACGGTCAGGCTCGCATCTATGGTATTAACATACATCTTCTAACCAAATCATAATCTTACATCAGGTGATATTCCCCAACATGGCCAATCAATACCCAGTACCTCAATCGGATTTCTTTAACAGCAAACAACAAATAATTGTACAAATATATCCCACAATTACATATTTTAGCTTAAGAAAAAATGAAAATTGAAACAGGCATGTAAAAATTCAATATCCAACTAATAGGAAACTGTCTAGAAGGATCCAGCCATATCTGCATTCGCCCTCACTATTTCATATGCTAACTCCAACAAAAATATATAAACTAGATTTTATCTAATCCATAAGCCTCAAACTAATAGTACATAATGCATATCTGGTTTGAATGGCATTAGACGTCACCCATGCTGTCCAATACTTACATGATAAGTTGATAGTACATAATCATATAAAACACGCAGAAAAGATGAGCTCCATGGGTTGAAAAGTTACAAACTAATACTACAGAATGCATGCGGATTGAGCCATAGACGACCACATAATAGTTAATTTCAATGGTACAAGAATGGCGTATATTGTCCAGCCAGTATGGTTGACTAAAGATAAAGAGGCTATGACATTAGAGCAGGATGAACCAACTTATGGTTATTGTATCATCTCATCTGGTGTTTTCTCCCCTTGAATATTTAAATTTTTTATTCACATATGCCCAACACACAACTATACAAATATACATTAAACGACGACTTTTTTATAGCTAGCTTACAATATTAGCTTATCATGGAATTTTGGATCAGATTTAAAGGCCAGCAAACAGTTCCGATGTAACTGTAACAATAAAGCAACACATACCTCTGTTTTTGCATCATTGAAAGATGGTTCAATACTAAATCACACGACCGCTCAACAAAATCATAACATGAAGAAAGCGTCAATTCGACTAGAAGTCCATCAGCCTGTTTCACCACCTCGCGAGAAACAAAATCACTTCTTTGAGTAAAAGGTACAAGAAACCCAAATCATCAACAGTTAACAATCTAGAACTGGTATCAGGTCTCACTGATCCCACAAACCCAAAAACAAAGAAAAATAAAAACTACAACCTTTGAAGGCAGCAGGCAACATAATATTTCCACTATGATTGATGTCAAACAATCACCATTTCCTACCATTGCATTATCAGATCCAAATTAAGGGGTACCAGATTTTAGCTAATTCAATCAAACTCTTTCCTCTGGAACCCTAGCGATGAGTTTAACTGAGAGGCAAGAGATGCTTGGATTTCTCATGGAGATTTTCCAATGCCTGAAACGTATATTTCTGTCTCAAATGCTGAAGGTGCAGGAGACAAATTGCTTTCAGAGAATCCAGACTATAAGACCTTTGGAAATGATCAGATTGCTTGCTTTGCAGCAGGATTACAGGCACTCTATCCAAAGACATACCTAAACTAGTTGTGGGACTTCACACTTCAATGGAGGCATGAAATGCACTTGTTGAATGTTTTGCTCATGGTCTACAAGAGCATGGCTTATATCTTGCTCAACGCTAACAAGTTCACTCAAAAGATGGTAAATCTATGTCAAGTATCCTAAAATTTTCAAAGAAATCTCTGATGGCGTTTCTGCAATTTGTCAATCCATAAGAGACCGACAAAAGGTAGTAGCTCTTTTGAAAGGGGCTAGGCTCAGGCTATGAGCCCTTTGTTGCAACGATGCTTAAACCTCCAATTCCATCCTAAGTAGAGACAATTCCATTGCTTCAAAGTGAAAAGATTTCACAATACTACTGTGCACAGCGAGGCTAATCCTCATTTGGCTTTTGCGAGCCACCGTTCTCCTTTGCATTTTGACTTCTCCTCAATAAGAAGCACAGAGAACACACTCAGTTTCAACCTTCAAATACGTTAACGCTTTGTTTGTTAAACTACCAAAAACAAAATCAAATAGAACTTAGTTTAAGCCTAAAGATTCTTCTTTTTCAATTTTTTTTTCCAAAAAATTTGCAACGTAGGATAACCTGCGAGCTTTCTGTTGTTTCCTTTGTTATAATGGAGCTCAAAATTAAGCATAACGATTTCTTCTTCTCTGTCTCAACTTTTCTCAGCAGCCAAACAAATGACAGCGAATAAGATTCCAACAAAAGCACTCAACTCAAAGATCTAATCCACTAAACGCAACGAAACCGAACGAAAATCCAAAAAATAAAAAGATTATTAGATTACCCTTCCATAAGCATTGATATCGAGTCCATTTGCAAGCAACTCAGCGATATCTTTCTTCAAATGCTTCTCAGTCGCCTTTCTCTTCCTCCGAATCACATCGATCCGAGTCTTCGTCGATTTAATCAACGACTTACTACAACCACACACAAAAAAAAAATAAAAAAAAAAAATAACATTAACGCACAAAATTAAAGCACAAAATCCATATACATGCATGTAGATAGAGGGAAAACCATTTGGAGGCAAAGCCTCGGCCGAGAAGTCCGTCCAACATTGTCGATCCCAACTCCCAAGTCAGTGAACGAGTTGACTCAGTGTCGCATAGGCCATAAACAAAGCCAGTGAACGATTTGACTCAGTGTCAGATCCTATGAAACAAACCAAATGCTCGCAGCAATAACACAGAGCTGAAAATTCAAAAGGCGTCAGACCCTTTTCAAACCTCTACTCTCTGTAGTCTGAGTGGAGGACGCTTGTTGGTCCTTTTCCTTTTCCTTTTTTGTGTTTTCGATGGATCGATAATGAACGCTTAAGGGGGGTATTTTGGGAATATGAAGAGGTTCGGATGGGTTTGATATGTCTCTTGGCCCGTGGCCGCTTGATGCGCGGACTTTTCTGGGATGAGTGAAGCGGTGGACGGTAGGTCAGGGTGGGTGAGCACTGAGCAGCATTGGAGTTGATGGAATCTGCTGAGCTGGACCGCATACGACAATGACCATCATTGAACAAGGGAGACCCGGAGGCTCAGAGCCGTTGTGTCAGTCTTATAGGAAAAATATAACGGCCGTTACAAGGGTATCGATCTGGCATCTGATGATAATTAATAGAGAAAGTATACACTGTTGTACTTATAATTTTTTTATAATTTAATGACATAAATGAATAGATGATTGAAGTTATATCAACCATTATTAAAAAGTTTTTAATACTCTCTGATTATATGGGGCACGTGTCGACAAATTATAAAAGAAATAAAAAAAATTGTATGTATAACATATATTTCAATAATAAAAAAAATAAAAAAAGTTGTTCAATAAATGAAAACAAATAATATTATGCTATAAAAAATTAGTAATGCTCCGCGTACAATTTTTTTTATAATTTTTAACACGTTAATACGTGATTGAAGTCAAAAATAATAAGCATTTTAACATCCTATAATACTCTATAATCAAATGCCGACATATATCAAAAATTGTATATATAAAAAAAAGAAGCTTGCGTTTAGCATTTTTTTCTATAACCATTTAATAAACAGGAGAAACGGAGCGTGAATCGAAATGCTTATAACATAGATCATTAGGCAGCACCTAGCTATCACCGGTTCAACTGACAGCTTTTCCTTAGATTGGTATCATTGTTTGATCTTCCACTTGATAGTGATAAAAATCTTCCTTGGTAGACTTTTGTTGCCTTTGTTTGACAAGTTGTGGTTTTTTTTTTTTTTTTTTTCAAAAAAAAAAAAAAATGAAGTAGATGAACTATAGCAACAAAAGTCAGTGACCAACTTGAGAAAATGACCAATCAACTAAATATTTATAATTGTTAGTGCAGAATTTGGTGACAAATTACAGAAAATAATAGGCTCTTTAGTCTTCCAATTATTCAAGGCTTGAAGATTTGGCGTAAGATTATTATCTTAATAACATATACTTCCAGTTCCAGACTGCAAGAGGTAGTTGATAGCAGGTATATGATTGTTTGGTTTTTACTTAAATAAACAATTTAATCTAAAAATCAGAAACATAAAATAATAATGTGATCCATTTTCTATGTCAGCACAGGAATCGGCAGCCTGACTGCGTTTGTCCAACTAATCATCTAAACCTTATCATTTCTCACGAGGAAGAATAAAAAATTATAATCACATCAAGATAACATAAATTATACGTTATGGTGATGGAATCTTTGATTAAGCAGTACTTGCTTCTGATGAATAGCTTGAAAAAGAACCCATAATAAGTAAGCCACGTTACATTGATTGAGAAAAGAATATGTTAATACCACTTTATAGTTTTTTTTTTTTTTTAAGAATTTAAATTAACTAAGCCACGTTAGGTTGATTAAGAAAAGAAGGGCAAAGGAAAATGTTTATATTTATGTGAAATTAAGGGACCACATCTGGTTGTGGTAGCTCCTGCGCCTCCCAGACAGTATTGATTAGATATTATATTATCAAATTTGTGATTTTTTATGCAATTTGTCTTTGTTTTTTTTATGATTTTCGTGATGATAATGTCATATACTACATTTTTTAATTTATTTTTTTTAATAAGGGCTGAATGGTTGGTCGGAACTGCGACCTTTTGACATTATAGAATAAAAATATGATTTATAGCATTACTCTTCAAACTTTATTTTTAATTGGCATGGCACCATGTAGCAACATATACCATGCCTTTTCTTTTTTTATTTGTCAGTACTCTATCAAAGTAATGTTGATTTTTTTTTTTCTAATTTTTTAATTGAATTATTTATTTTTAATCTAATAAGGTTGTGCATTATTAAAAAAGAATAGAAAAAGGGAGAGAGGATATGGAGAATAGAACCAGATATATTAAAAAAAAAAAAAAAAATCTAATAAGGTTGTGCATTAGCATTTTTGTGCATTCTGTGAGCATACCATAATTTAAAAACTAAAGAAAATAGCATATGGTGTTTGACTGTTTGTAATGATGGTTTTGATTTCTTGTCTTATAATTAGAGAGTGATTTTAATTTTGAGGAATGTTATTTTGCATTTTATATGTAGCTGAAGACTAACGCGATATGTTTAATCCATTTTTAATTTTTTTTAAATTAAAATTAATCTACAAATGAATTAAATATATCATGCCAATTGAATTTCTTTTTTTCTTTTTTTTGAACGGGCCAATTGAATATATTAACCGAATACAAAATATCATTTATCTTTAATTTTCCTTTTCGGATAATCATTATGGCAGCTTTTACTTCCCAAGTCCCAACAAATTAGAGGGATTTTAAGAAACCATGCACCACAGGTGGAGAGCCTTGGTGAGGTAGGTATTTGTCCAAATCGCAGCATTTTTCTGATTATGATATGAGTCTTGTTTGCTAAAAATATGTATAGAAGAATAAAGTAGTAGGTTGTTAATTTTAAAATTAGTTAAAAGTGATGATGTGTTATAAAGTAAAAAAAAATTATATAGAAAAGTAAAAAAAATTATATTATAATGAATTTTTTTATTTGAATAGTAATAAAAAATTATTGATGTGATATAAAAGGTGAAAAAGTGAAAATATTTTGATGTTGATTGTTATTAGAAAATATGAAAAAGTGAAAAAAAAAAAAAAAAAAAAACCAAAACCAAAACCAAAACCAAAACAAAACAAAACAAAAAAAGAAAAGAAAAGAAAAGAAAAGAAAAATACATAAACAGTAGAAGGCACTATTCTGTTCCGTTCATGTTCTTACCAAACAACACCATAATGTCAATCGGGCCTCCAATATCTTGGTCAATGTGTGTTTTTGGAAGTGTTTTTTTTTCCCTCAATATTTAGTATTTTAAATTGTTTATTAATATTGAAGATGTTTAGTAAGTAATTGTGAAATTGAATATTTATTTGAATAGTAGTAAGAAGTGATTGATGTGATATAAAATTTAAGAATATTTTATAAAAAAAAAATGAAAAAGTTTTGTTTTGTAGTGAGTTTTTTTATTTGAATAGTAATAAAAAAATTATTTATGTGATATCAAAATTGTAAAAAAATTATAATGTTTTTTATTTGATTTTTTTGGGGAAGTAAAAAATGTGTTGAAAATTTTAGGATTGCTTCCCAAACAGCTTCAATTTTTTGTTTGGAGATGAAACCATTAAGGCCATCTCCAGCAGTTGAAGTTAAAGTAGCTACTCAAAAAGTGACAATCTCTACTTTAACTACCGGTTATTTTAAAAACACTCCAACAATAATCTTTATCTCACTCTTTATTTTTTTTAAATAATATTTTTTTATTGTTTTATTTTCTTTCTCTCTTCCGTTCTCAGCCCCAACCGGCCAACCCCATCAAACCCACAACCAAATCACTGAAACCAGCCTTGCCCACCCACACCCAAGACCCAAAACCAAACCAGCCTTGCCCACCCACACCCAAGACTCAGAACAGTCGATGGTGGCTAGAGCGGTCAATTGTCGGTGGTGCGGTGTAGTGAGGTAATTTTTCCTAAATTCAACATTTTATTTGCTTCTCCCTAGTGTTTCTTGGCAAACAAACGAGGGATTGAGAATGGTATCGGTGTTTCTATACCATGTGGTGGGCGATTTGACGGTGGGGAAGCCGGATTCAACATTTTCTTTACTTCTCTCCTTGGTGTTTCTCGACAGACAAACAAGGGATTGAGAACGGTGTTTCTGTACCATGTGGTGGGCGATCTGACGGTGGGGAAGCTGGAGATTGTGGAGTTCCTGGAGACGAAGACGGTGGAGTCGGCCAGCAACACATGTAGACGGCGTCGACATCTGGGTCGTCAAGGACGATCTCGTTCAGCTCTGGAGCTTTGGGAGGCTCGGTCGGACCTCGGCGTCGGCGCCTAGAGAGGAGACCGGTGCCTATTCCGAGTGGCGTCAGCACAGAGAGAGAGGCGTCGGACCTCGTCTTCTCCGATGGGCGAGAGACTCTTTGGTGGGCGAGAGAGAGGAGTGAGAGAAAGAGGGAAGAGAAAAAAAAAATAGTAAATATGTGAACAGTGAATAGCCAGTAGTGTAATGGCTATTCACAGTTGATGAAGTTAAGAAAAAAAATTAAGATGACTATTCTGTTAGATGAAGAAAAAGTGGTAAAAATAGTCAAATTTGACTTTTTAATTAAAATAAAACTTCTGCTGGAGATGGCCTAAAGGCTGGCGCTTATCAGTGGGCAGGCCAATCTATTGTTGCCGATTTAAGAGCCAAACACGTGGAACAACTTCGGTTAGATCATTTTTCCGTGCAAAAGAGGGATCATAATTTATATTTCCTTGTGCATATATTTTGTAACATGAGGAAAAAAAATTTGTTAATAACCAAAAAATTTCCACTAATGAGGCCAATTGACGGCATTAATTTTACTTTCATAATTCTTTCGTTAAAAAAAAATGGTAAAATAAAAAAAAAAAAATCTAATTCGATTACTCCTAAGTAAATGATTGATATGCCTTACGGCCTTGGCCAAGAGCATAAAGATTGGGGAATAATGATTGGTCTATGACTCTACCAAAAAAAAAAAAAAAAAAAAAGGATTTTCAACCCTCCTCAACGAATTTTAACTTAAATGCTGTAAAAAAAGAAGCTATAATATGTGTTTTAATGGTTCAAATTTCATTTTATCGTCTCTCTTTCTCATCAAATTTTTTAAATAAAATATAAATCGTTAAAAAAACTAGACATATATAATTATATAAATTGTAGTATTTTTATAGCACATGAGCCAAATCCTTTTTCAACCAAATCCTTTTATGAGAAATGCTCAAAATACTCATGGTGCACAATAAGTGTACTACTATAAGGCACAATAGAAGTTCACTCCATTGTGCCTTGTGGTAGTACACTTATTGTGCACCATGAGTGCATGTTTTGTTCCCCTAAACGAGGTATCATATACGATACAAAATGAAACACATAGGATAAAAAATAAAGTGGTTAAACTACCTGGAACAAAAATGTACTTAACCCAATAAAAAATTACTTACCTTTTTCTGATTTTTTTTTTTAATCTTATTAAGAGTATTAACTTAATTAAATTGGGAGAGACATTGAAAAAATTGAAACATTAAAGGACATTACAAAAGGTATGGTAGTTAAAGAGGGTAAATATAGTTTCCCCTATTATCTATCGAGAAAAGACTCCCGCACAGCTGTGCAAGTTTGTAGACACATGGAGTGGGATCCATCACGTGGGTTCCACCCCATTTGTCTACAAAAGTGCACAACAGTTGCTATTGTGCACTAATCAGCTGTCTCACCACATGGGTCACATCTTATGTGTCTAAAAAAGTGCACAAAAGTTACAATTGTGCACCAATCAACTCTCCTATTTATTTTCTCTCCAATAAGAATACGGTTGCCACTTGCCATTGCCGGTCCTCCAAAAGCAATATTGTTGCTTAACCAAGAAGCCCTCCACCCACCCTATTTGTGCATCTAAATTTCAGAAGATGGAAAGGTACTTTTGATAATCTGCACCCAAATGGCTTTGCCAGGAGAGCAATATTCGTCTTCTAGAAGTTAGGCCATTCTCTAAGGCCTAACTTCTTTTTTCACAATTGAGTTCAGCGAGTCCAATGATTTCCTTTAATTATTTTTTCCCCCCACTTTTGCAGCTTTTCACATAAAGTTGCAGGCTTGCAGCTACCAGGAAATTTTGAAAATTGACATAACATGTGGGGATGGCCTGCACAACAGATGACAACTTTTTTCCCGTTGCAGGTTTTTTGTTTTTTGTTTTTGTTTTTTTTTTTTTTGGGTTTTAAATACATTGTTAGCCTATCTACAATCCTTTTCAAAATTGCCTTACAAATTTACGTGCGTAATATTTACTATTTAGATACATCGAACTGTTATTTTATTGCAATTAAGTCCCTTTGTTAGCCTTGGCCGTTCCTTTGAATAGAAAAATGATCACGTTCTATTAGCTTTCCTATAATACTCATATTTTCTTAAAAATCAAAATAATAAAAAACTAAAAAATGGAAATCAAAACGAAAAAAGAAGGGCACAATCCAAAATTAAATCAAGGAGGAGGGGTCCCCCACAATGTGTGGGGCAGTGGGGGTGGCTCACAGCCACCCCTTTCCATTTGGGTTTCATAGAATTTTTCTTTTCTTCTCTTTATTTGTTTTTTAAACTTTAGTATTTTTTTTTGTTGGTTCGGCCACTATTAAATCGGCTAGGGGGTGGCTAAGTGGTTTGAGCCCCCACTATTTTCTTTTTTTCAAAAAGTGTTTTTAAATGTTTTTAATATTTTTATTTTTTCAATTTTTAATGAGGTATAGGACACATGTCTGTTTCTTAAAGGTGTTAGCGTGAACTTTTATCAATTTTTTGGTGGAAGTTGGACAAAGCTACCATCTCTATTTTTAGCCATAAACAAGATATCATTCATGATATAAAATGAATAACATAGCAAATAATAAAATCGTTAAACCATGTGGGATCAAAGGTAATCCTTTTTTATTTTATGAAATGTATTTTTGTTATTTTGAAGAAATTGCAACACCAATAATAAATTAGGAAGATATTTAAAAAATTGGAGTTAGTTGAGCTCATCGACCATGAAAAAAAATAATAAAAATGGTATGGGAGTGGGCAAAATTACAACAACTTTTTTCATGCGAACATAATACCTTTAATTTGTGGAGCTTTACTAAAAAGTTACAAAACAAGTTGAAGGATTCAGATCCCATGTAATGCTTAGGGTATTGTCTAGGTGCAGTACATTATTTATTTTTATTTTTTTTATTTTTTTTTATGAACAGTTAATTTAGAATGAACGGTTCAGACACAACTGTCCATATAATAAAGTAAATTTTATTTTGTGCAAATTAAATTATACATAAAATGAGCTCATCACAAAATATGTCATTCATTAAAACTAAATGCCGTGCAACAATGATGAATTTTACATGTATTTTGAAAAAAAAAAAAATAATAATAATAATAGCAAGAAGCAATATGTTTTTTTGAAAAATGAAAATGAGAATTATTTAATTAATATTTAAATATTAAAAATGTCTCACTTAATTTTGTTGTTTTTCAACCTCAAAATCTATCAAGCTGGCCTGGGTCTAGATCATGCCAACAATATAAAAATAGAAGAAAAAGAAAAAAGTGAATTTGATGGATACTTTGATAGTTCGATCACCCCAAAGGCTCATACCAACTATTTGGAGTGAAGGGTAAAGGTGAAAACTCGGTTACAATTATCAGTTATTGGCTAAAATCGGTAACCGTAACCGGAGTAGCCAGTTGGCCAAAATTGGGTAGCCGGTAAACCGGATATGTAATAACCGTCGGTTACCGATTGGTACTCGGTTATCCGAACTTGATACGAAAATTTAAAAATTTTGAATTTTTGGGCCTATTTCACTATTTTGGTTATTGGGCCTAGAAGGTTTCGTTCATAATTTACTCAAGGGTTTTTTTTTTTTTTTTTAATAGTTTACTCAAGGTTCTTATTCATGTTATATTTTCCTTTCCTGATGTATTTTCATTCAAGATTTTCATGTTGCTTGAGAAGCTCCCGTTGCCCATATTGTGCTAACGAATTTGCATGTCTGTATTTATGGTATTTTCCATTTTGTTGGCATGGCATTTGCAGAATTCCTCTTTTCTCATATTATGACAGATTAAAAGCTAAATTGATTTGAATGGGAATAACAGTACGATTGGTTAGAGCCTGTATTCATTTGTTTGTATGCATGCCCATACATGTGTGGGTTGCTTGGAGTTGGATGCTCCATGCAGATTTAAGCCTTTGAACATCATAGGAGCCACTTGCGTGCTCTTGTGCTTTATTGCTTTTGCATTAATTTTCTTTTTCTCTTCATGATTACATCACTTAATTCCATGCTTATTAGTTGCTTTCCCCATCTTTTATGATGTCTAAAGCTTACATCAGATCTGCTAGAGCTTTTAATGCAATAGGTTTGTTAAGCGACATTCAAAACCTATTGCATGAAAATTAATATAATAAAACCTAAACAAAATTTTATTTTTTTAAATTAATGTATTTATTATTTTATATATATATACCAAGTTGCCGGTTATAATCAGGTATATATAATTGTTAAAACCGGTAACCGCTCCAATAGAGCCGATTACCAATTATTTCCAACGGGTACCAAACAGATTGACCGTTTACAGGTTAGTACCTAAAGTGAATGGGTTGATTCGGCCGCCCCAACCAAAACCACTAGACTCATTCCTATTTTTTGGCATTTTGACATTGTTGGCAAGATTTAGATTGTTGGTTTTAAATGAATGGTATTAATAATTTTTTTTTTTTTTAAAAAAAAAGAGCATTATTTGTTATCTACAATTCATCCAAGTTATCCATTGGATATTTGATTGATTTGTCAGGACATTCAATTGACAACACAGGACTTTAATTCCTCTTATGGAGTCACTAGTACCAATCAAAGAATTAATGCACTCTAAATTAAGTTTCAGTTCAGCATCCAGAGCTCAAAAGTCAATTGTTTAAAGATAATCTTGGTTTTTTTTTTTTTTTTTTTTTTTTTTTTTTTTCAATGAAGTCCACTTCAAACACGCAATATCGACAAGTATGAAATGTGTGTAAAGAATCGCATTACCTCACCAAAATTATACACAAAATATCACTATTTCAAACAAAGTTTCATATTGACATGGGAAGTGTTTGTAAACAAAATATTATTCATTATGAGTTGGAAGTCTAAAATCAATATGCTCACCAATTACACAAGATTACAGTTGCATGAAAAAAACAGGCCCCATCCGCAATGCAACTATTAAATATATAAATAGAAAAAGGTTAAGATCGATTGAGGAACCACCTATCTCTCATTTCGATAAATCCATGAATAAGATGGAGAAAAAAGATGAGTCAAACCTCGGCACGGTAACATTTACCAGAAACATCTCAAGAAGTTGACGAGAAAATGGAAGAGATAATTTTCTTCGTCGAGCAATTCATGCTGAACCAATCTCAATAGAACGATGTTCTGAGGTAGAAGATTGCTATAGTAGAGTAAGGTTGAGACCGAAGCGGCGGGCTCACCAATTAGCGACGTCAGTAGCCTCACCACCGACCTAAACATCAAAGGTGTGAGAGACTGCAACAAAAAACGAGAAGCAAATTGCAAATTAAGAAGATTATTAACTAAATTAATCAATCACACAAAGAAATTAAGATTTGATCGTACATACATACCATGGCTAAACACAGAAAGAGATGGAAATGGATTCTTGAATGTTGAAAAGAGAGAAGAGAAAAGAGAGTGGCATTGTGTTGGAATTCTCTAGGTACCTGCCAATCTTCTCTTCAGCAGACATTCAGACCTACCGGCCCGTCCATCTGTTTCTTGCAAACAACAATAGCTATACACTTACACGCAAGGCGGCGGAAACGTTGACCAAAGAATGACGCGTACGTGCATAAGTGGTGGATCCACAACACGCGTGTTTTCAAAAATTAAAAAATAAATATTTGATTAAATATTGAAAGAAATTGGTCTCTCTCCTATTCAATGGCGACTAATAAGGGTGTCATAATTGTCATTTGGCCCCTCAGCCCCCCGCTCGGGCATGTCACATTTTAGTTTGCTTTTCATTTTATACAAAAGATAGACCTTAAAAATTCTACTCAATACTCATGTCATACGGTTTCAATTTTATTCTTTTTTATTATTATTATTCGGTAAAAGGGTTAATATTAAATCAAACTAGATGCCTAAAACATTAAATCTAATTCTAACTTATTTGGTTTCAACCTTTCATAACATTTCTCTTTTATAAGAAAAGGTACTAATAAATTCTTAAACATAAATTTTCTACAAACCGATTTGTAGAAATTTTTTACATCCTACGTGTAAGAGTAACATGTGTCATTTAAGTATGTAAAAAACATATTTTTTTTAATATCATTAAAAAAAAAAAATTTGTAAGAAGCACATGTCACTTTTATACATAAGTATGTTTGATACGCAGAATCAGAATTATGTTTTTGGGCCAAACTAATCGAACAATATATAATTTCTTTTTCCCCTCAATTATTTAAAATAATGAAACTGATAGGGCATAGTCTTCTTGTAGTTAATTCAATGTCCAATCCGACTAAAATAACATAACACAATAAGATTAACTAAGAGAAGGAGAGAAGTCGATGAAGACGAAGATTTGAAGTTGAACTAGAAGTGGAAAAAGCTTTACCAAATACTAAACTACAAGTCGGATGCTACATGGACTAAACGACTTGTTATAGAACCTTGCGTGCTCTCTTGCACGAATGGCAATTGCTTACAAAATTTAACGTAACACAAATTGAAGGCCTAAGCTTCAAAATTAGCCTGCAAACTGCTGGGAAACACAGTTAAGCAACCTTCTATCTCAAATGACCATTATCGTTTACTACTTCATACATGAAGCACATAAAGCAAGATTTAACATGAACTAAACAGATCTCTGGCAGGAATAGCAATTTACTTCAAAAATGTAGAAAATAAACAGGTACTAAACAGGAACTAGAGAACCATACTCTGTTTAAGGAACAAGAAACTCATTCTCTAAATAGGCAATTGAGCACAAGCCGCCAAAGACCATGTCTGCTTGCAATTATCTTACGAAGAACGATCCTATATTTTAAAGTTGTCCAGGGAAGCCAAAATAAACCAAACGAATAAGAGAAATGCTACTTAATAAACGACTATCATAAAACTGAGATGACATGGCAGTGAATATCATGTCTTTAATTTTTATTTTTTACAAGGCCTAGTTTGGCTGATTTTCATTACCACATCATCCCAATATGGCAGTTGTATAACAATCTACTAAATAGACTTATTAAACGAGTAAACCTACAAAGAGTGGGAAGGGAAACAGTCAATCTGACTCCCACATCAGAAGCAATCATTCATTGAATCCAATCTCTAGTATCAATCACTTACAAGTCTACCAAAACATAAATTAAAGCTATTCCCCAAAATTAGCCTGCAAAAATATCTCAACACGAGTTGTGAGTAATCCTTTCAGCCCAAACTTGTAAACAACACTTACGCAGCATTCTACAAGGATGACCATTAAATCATCATCCACTCTGTATATGCACCAGATAAAGCAAGAGCTAACATGAACTAAGTGAATACAAACAAAATTGCCACTGACAGAGTTCTACTGCTTCTCAGGCTGCTCTGGCTCTTCCTTATCAGGATCTTCCTCCTCTTCCTCTTTCTTCTCTTCGTCTTCCTCATCTTCTTCTGGAGGATCATATGGCAGTGGAGGTGGTAGCGGCGTTTTCATAGGGCTAAACTGGGGGAATATATCGGGTCTACGCCCTGGCTTCGGCCTCTCCCACTCCTGCCATACAGATCGAAATACATTATTTATCAGAATGCCACAAACAAAAAGTATACATAGTGAAAAATAGACCAAATGCAACGAGGTTCTAAAAACATCATATGCTATGGCTTCCCATATAGAACCACAAGTAAGTCCTCTCTTTGAAAGATTGAGATGCACCTACCCTACAAAAGTGAAAAGCCCATCTACTTCCAGGGACTACATCTAAAAACACCATAGACTGCTAACATTAGAGTCCCTCAACAATTTTACTGAATAGACTTAGAATGTTGGAGCTCCAATCTCATCCCAAGCCCCAAAATTTGGGAACAAGTGAAAGCTGATTTTTCTAGAGTTGTATAACCACATGATGTCTTCCCAATCATTCTAAACAGTCACACAAGCATTACTACAAATAGAGCAGATTTTTCCCGGAAAGAAAGGGTTTCTCTGAGACAGTTTACATAGAAGTTCAATTAAGGGATATAGGTTTCAGCAATAAATCTCATAAGCTTAACTTCCAATTTTTGCTTCAAGAAGATTCCACGGATTTCTGATTGAAATTTCGTTTTTTTTAATTAAAAGAAAACATTATCTATAATTCAACAGGGAAACCATAGTTCACAGTACTTTCACATTGATTATCAGTGAAAATGAAGGAATTCATGAAAATCAAAGAGAAATGAAGAGAGAAATACGATGGGGAAATCGAGAGGATTGCGGCGGGTGAGCTTCTCCTCATCGGGGGCCATACGGACGACCTGCCTCTTCGCCCTCCCACTGTTACTTAAAACCACGCGACGAGAACCGAACGTTGGAATAGTAACCACAGAGAATCTGCAGCGAACGAGACGGCATGGGTATCCCGAAGCAGAAGCAGAAGCAGCAGCAGACGAAGAAGAAGAAGAAGAAGAAGATGATGGAGTTGAAGATGCTGCTGCCGATGGATAGGGCATGGCTAGGGTTTTCAAGGTGGGGATTGAGAGGCAAATCGAAGCCATCGTCCTGTTCTCTATCTCTACCCTACGCCTCTTCTACGACTCTTTTTAAGTTCACGGAATTTATTTAGTGTCGGAGAAACAAGGCCAACCGCCTCTCTACGGGCACCCAAATTCATCGGATTTTACCCTCTTTCTAATTTCCTTTTTTTTTTTTCTTTTGGAAACCATTTTTGGGCCTTTGGCGTTATTTTTTTTTATTTTTTAAGCCCCCAAACTCAAGCTCAACATGTGTCTTCTTTTTTTCTTTTGTCTTTTAGAAAAAGAACTAGGTCGACCCATGGGCTAAAACTTTTGGACCCAAGCCTAAAACTTTTTTTTTTTTTTTTTGAACTGAAAATCTCTTCATATCATTGATAGAACAATACCAACAGAAAAAACAATTGATTCCAATAAATGAAATCTAGGGACCAACACATTCCCTACAAATAACACTACCAATACAGTCCGGTGTCTCCTCTATCCAGCACATCTCTTCATAACGTTCAACCGCTTCCTTTGCCAAAGTATGTGCAACAATGTTGCATTCTCTAGTAACGTGAACGAAGCTTACGGACCGGAAACCATTTAGTTCTTTGACTATACCTTCAATTAGGTGGCCACTCGAAGACAAATAGGGGGGATTGGAGAGGATCTCTCCCACTACTTGCGCAAAGTCTCATTCGAATACTACTTCAAAAAATCCCACCTCTTTACAAAAGAGAACAGCCCAAAGGGCAGCCATAGCCTCGGCTATCTTTGGTTTAACCACGATTGTTTTCTTGATACATTTAGCACCCAAAAACATCTCCCTGCAATCCCTTACTACTATGTCCAGTCCAATGCAATTCCCTTTCGCATTTACAGCAGCATCCTAGTTTACCTTAATTTTTCCCTCAGGGAGAGGAGCCCACTTCTTTTCCGTGGCCTTGGTAGTTCCTTCCTGCTATGTGTCTACCAGCTCCCTATTTAGCTGCATACAACGTCTATATTCCTCCAAAGCCCCTACAGCCCCATCAAAAATTGCATTTGGATGCCGAAATTCACCCTCAAACACATATGAGTTTCTGCAAAGCCAAATCTGGCGGGCCAGAACCACCATAAACTCCACAATGTCCTTATCAAAACGGCGGATGAACTCTTCCAGCAATGCCTCAAAACTGACAAACTCAATTCTGCACTTTTGAAAGCACGATTTTCTCCCCCCCCCCCAAACGTCCTGAGCTGCCGGACAATTCCATAGAACATGAAGAGTTGTCTTGGGCTCCCTTTTACAACAAGGGCATAAGCTATCTTCAACTACTTTTCGCTTAGCCAGATTGGAGCGAGTCGGTACAATGTAATGGCACGCACGCCAAGAGAACATTTTTATCTGATTAGGCACCCGCAGCAACCAAATGAACTTCCACACTCCTTTTTCCTGGTTTGACTCTGAGCCTTGGCCACTAGCAAGGGCGGTTAACTCCTTACCTAAGTGATAAGCATTCCTCACAGTAAAAACCCAAGCCTAAAACTTAATTTGTTTATTAACGTGGTAAACATTGTTTGTATATGATTAAAGTTGTATGGAAAATATTAGCCAAAAAAAAAAAGAAATTAAGAGTTGTTGGAACTATCTGCTATGAAAGAAGTGTGATTCAGTTTGTTTTCAATCATTATTATAGATTAAGAATTTAAAAGGGCAAACCCCAGTTTTGAAGAAGCTTTCAAATAGAATAATAATTCAATGTCACCCAAATATACAATTTTTCACCACCTTGCCTATGTGGCAAGGTAGTCCCCCAATACTTTTTGAGTTTTTTTATTTTTTAAAAATAAATTAAGGTGAGGGACCACCTTGCCACGTAGACAAGGTAGTGAAAAGTTGTATATTTAGTTGGTAGTGAATCATTACTCTTTCAAATAATTGAGATGTGCAAGAGAGTGGCAAAACCCTAGCCCTCATATTGGAATTCATAACAATTATTAATTAGCAATTTGGACAGTTATTGTTAGAACCAATTGTCCGAGTAGACAACTTCAAAATTTATTTGGACAATTAAGTCTCATATGAGTTGTCTTATACACAGCTAATTAACATGAATCCCCATCTACTCTGTGGTGAAAAAAATAGTAAGAAACAAGTACAAAAGAAATAAAAAATAAAAGAACAGTTAGATGACAAAACTAATTTGAACACATTCTCACCTCTTAATGCTACAAGATGTACAATTTAAAAGAACAGAATTTTCATAGTTTATCAAGCACCATACTATAGAGTTGGTTAAGAAAAAGTTAATACAGAACAGCTCAGTTGGAATCTGAGAACTTTCAAGCTTTAGCTCTCCACTTCCCAATGCGCTTTCGTGCTAGCAATGATTTAGACCTCAAAGACACATTCTCTTCATCCTCACTATCCTCACTGTCTAGAACAATTACTAATTCAGACATGGGTGATCCATCTGTTTTCTGCCGCTTGCTTCCCTCATCAATCTTAATACTGTTATCATAATTCGACTTCTGCTTGTCATCCCACCTGCAATCTTGTTGCATATGCAGGGTGTTGGATGGATCTTCAGAGAGTTTCTGAGAGTGTGACACCAGCAGCTGGCTATCATCATTGCTCCGTTGCAATTGAGCCAGCGGACCCAGTGACAGCTTTCGACCAATCCTACTCTTCTTGTGACTCACATCTAAACCACTAATATCTGATTCCCTCTCATAAAACTCCCCTACCTTCGACATAAATGAGGACATAGATAAACCCATCGAAGGGCTTTTCGGCTGCGGAAGTGGTTTCTTGTGAACTGGAACCACATTTTCCTTGTCATCCTTTTCCTGTGTCTGTGAGGAGCCTCTGAAGCCCAATGCAAGCTTCTTGCCAACATAACAGAGCCTCTTACAATTTAAATCACTGTAGCTATTTTCCATTTTATTGATAAAATCCTTATGAAGCGGTTCAATACTGTTAACCACCGGAAGAATTGGTGAGGCTTCGTGAGATGCATTTGAATCAGACTTACAGGCATTCACAATCATTTCCTCATTGCAACCATCACTTCTCTGGCATGCTTCTGAAGATCCCAGTGGCTGCTTCTTGCCAACAGTCAGCTTCTTTGATATCATATTTATGCCATCATTTACTGATTTACTATCTTGTTCTTGATTATCATAGAGGTTACCAGCCTTCAGCAGTGATGACCTTGAAGAAGTCACTGAAGGCTCCTGAGCTTTAGGTGACAGGCTGCAATTTGGAACCAGATTCACCTTGTCATTGCCATCTCCCTTCTGGAATTGATCAAAGGTTTCCAGTGATAATTTCCGCCTGGATCCACATAGCTTATCCCGACTCCGAATGTAATCATCGTTCATGCCTTTTGACTCTTTTCTGGCTTCTTCAATTTCCATCTGTTTCTTGCAATTAGAAAGTAAGATGTGGTCATTAGGCACTTCATTCACTTCTCCATCACCATCCCTTTTGTGGGTCAAGCCTGAGGATTCTAGTGACAACTTCCATCTAGTTCCACATTTCTTATGACTTACAACATTCTCATCAACTACATGTCTTGACTCCCTCCCAGCTGCGTTAACTTCCATCTGGAATCAGAGATTTACAAAAACAAAAAATAAGGGGCTTCAATTTTTTTTTGGGAAGGGGGGGGGGTGTTGAGAGAGGGAATTTAACCAACTTCACGCTAATACCGTGCTTGTTTTTGAGTGAATTTGATTGCTTTGACTGCCACAGGCATTCCCACTTGCTCCAGCCTTGGCATATTTCTCAGTCATTGATCGAGCTTTTTGGTCAAAAGCTTGCCTGTTATATTTGTACTCTCTACTCTGCACATTTATCCAAACATACATCAAATCAAGCAGGCTTCTGTAACCAAAACTTGTACCAAACCATTTGTGTGCATATCCACTTACCGCTTCACACATTAGGCCATCATCAGGATTGGGTTCACTCAGTAACAACCCTATGCTTGTAAGCACAGTTGAAATGTTTAACGATGGTTGCCATGCCCCCTAATTAATCACAACAAATACCTTGTTACAACATAGATGATAAAGACAAACAAAATCACAATTTTTAAACAGCATTACCATTTAAGCATTTCAATGAATTAGGGTATTGGATATGGGTAAAACATATGTTGCTAGTTGACAAAAGAACACACAATTTCCCAACCAATTACAGGTTATCAATATCTTTTGCCAAATAGTTCAACCACTGACCCCTGTTATTTTTCAAAAATTATGAAAACAAAAGATGCAGTTCATATAAGATAATAGGATTATGATTTTCACAATTACATTGATATACTATTTTCTAAATAAGGTGACTGCAATCTCCCATTCCTCTCTCCTCTTGGGGCCAATAACTTATCAAGAAAGGTGACTGCCAGACAAGTTGATCAAATATTTTTTTTTTTGATAAGGAATAAACCAATCTTATTAAAACCAAGTTTATCAAATATTTAGAATGTAAATAGAAGGATACAACTTAAGAGCTAGTTTCTTAATCTGTATTTAGCACTAACTAACCATTTGCCTACCAACAGGAAAAAGTGTAGAAACCAAAGAAAGTTAAGGGAAAAAATAAATTTTAAAAGCCACCACATTGAAGAAGGACCGCCCTGGACATATTCAGATGACCAACTGGAATCTAAATTGTTCATAAACACTTGATGAAAAGGAAGCTTCCTAAACAGAGTCATCAGCTACTTAATCTAAATGATATTTGATAGACCCCAAAGAATAAAAAAGGCCAATCTGAAATACATGCAACTGGAAGACGATCGTTTGAAGTTGGCAATGCCCAAAGAGATAAGGAAGATAGAGAAGAAGCTGGCGACGCACATGAAGATAAGAACAGGGAAAGGATCAAACCCCATGAGAAGACTAAGAGCTACCTAGACGAAGATACAGCAGATAAGTAGAAGTAATTACGCGGCAGTAAAAGATAAGCTAATCTCATTTATATTTGGATAAAGAACCGTTGTGATCCGACTGATATTAGTGTCCTAAGGAAGCAAATAATATTCATTGAGTAAGTTGTTGCCTATTGTAGTCCCACTCCCGCCACAAGTGGAGTAACTATCACTTCCTTTCAGTAATCCTTTGAGGCTTTGACTTTAATATCCATCAATATAACCACTGAATCACCAAAACCTTACATATATGCAAAAAAACTGGAGAAAGTCAAGCAACTTAACTCATATAATCATTCTATTTTATCTTTGCAGGTATACAGCTATATATATATATATGTATATATAGATCAAACCCCAACTACACCTCACAAATGCATCGAGACCACCCACATTTGTCTTTCAACTAACTAAAGTAAAATCTATACATTGGTCATACTAAATCACAAACCTCAAACTTGTCCACATCCAACTTACAATCACAAAGCATTGGCAAACTAGTAAAAGATTTTGTTTTTTTAAGTAAACAATCTCATTAAAAACCAAAGCGCACACTCAATTATATAAGAAAAACACTTAACCAGAAAAAGAAAAAGAAAAAAAGAGTCATGAAAACTATAAATATAAAAACAATTATAGGCGGCTATCCACTGGAAAAGGGTCTAGAAAAGAACGTCTTTAGCTCCGCCATGGACCTCTCACTATCTTCAAAGCTCCGGCATTTCTTTCTCTTCAAATACGCCACATCACTAGACATACTAGTGAAAGATTTCCAACAAGGAACAACATAATCATTTTTTTTTTAAGGTACCACAAATAATTACTGAAGCACAAAGCTGAAATTTCAAGCTATGCACAGTCCCTAGAATAATAATCAACTCGCACCATTTTAACAAGCAATCACAAGAAATAAAAATACAAAATCACCTTTGGGGGAAGATTAAGAATGTCAAGGCAAATTCGGCCTCCATTGTCGATGTTAGGGTGGTAGATGGGTGTGGCAAATGTAACACTTGGAGGCTGAAATGGGTACCTGCAATTGCCACAAGTTGTCACCAAAACAGTACCCCAAATTAGCAAATATTAGAAACCAACCAGGCTTAGGTCTAATTTTAACCGAATAGAATCCTCGCCATTTCAATTTTTTGACAAACCTCTCGGGTATTTGAATCTTAATGTGAAAGATCCCTTCGGCATATACAGTCCCTTCGGGACCTTCAATCTCTGAAAGACCGACCACCAAAAATTTAACCCCAACAATCGAAGATTTGTGGGATACGAAAATTGGAAATGAAAAATTTTACCACAGTAGAACAACTTACGGGCATCGATGGAGGACAGGGAGAAGAGGTCAGAGTCGGCGGAGAGAAGTGGGAACGACGCGCCGTGAGGGGGGTCAGAGAGGAGGAGCTTGAGCTCCTTTTGCATTCGCAGGCTGAGCCTCGCGGCCTGAGCCATTATTGTGCTTTTGGCGATTTTTCGTAACTTGCTCTTGCTTATGGATTCATGGGGAAAAAAAAGGGCGGGCGGTGGAATTTTGGATGAATGTGTACCGTACCATTTGAATGTACCACTTGTTTGGCAGGATGATGATGATCTTGCAGTGGAAGTCTTTTTGAACGGTGGAGATCTTTTGATCTCGCTTAAAAATGTGGGCTCCAGCAGAGACGACGGGGAAGTTAAAAAACGATAAACATTTGTTGAGAGTGGGATTTGAACCCACGCCCTTTCGGACCAGAACCTTAATCTGGCGCCTTAGACCAACTCGGCCATCTCAACTTGTTGATGAGTTACTCATTTATCAATTATCTACTCATTTATCAATAATCTATTGACTTATATTTGTAAATACTTAATTCCTTTTTTTTTTTTTTTGAGAATAAAATTAATATTTTCATTAATCAAATTAGAGTACAACCAACATACGGATACATAATTTACCACCAAATTAAGATACAAGACTCAGATCAAACTAGATAGATGCTACAAATAAACCTGGTCAAACAACAATAATTAGGTTAAAAACACCATTGAGCAACCTGTCAAACACAGGGAAAATCATAAAACACTCAAACAGAGTTGTCGTCAGAAAGGGCCACCACTGGAGATGGTGTGTGTACCCACGCGCCGTCTCCAGAAGACACCCAATAGCAAACATTCACCACAGACCATCGGGCGCCACCAGACACAGCACCAAGGATGTAACGTGGCCATCACGCACATTTCAAGGTGACAAATACCTTGACGCATGATGATCACGGACCGAGCACAGAAGTTCAGATCAGCCATATCAAGCGGCGACGAGGCCAAAGACAGACGAACAAAGCTTGAGGGGCACGTGTCGAACAGAAAACGACAAAAATGCACAGGTCTAGACCTTGAGACTAGCTTCGAAGATTGACCAGAAACATACTGTCGGTAACACGAACGAATAAGCCACTCCCCTTCAAAACCTCTCGAAAGTGCCTTCCTGCCAAAAACTAAAAAATCTAAAAAAAACAAAACACATCCATAGCCTAAAAAGACTAGAAGAGATACAACCATCACTGGATTAAACTGGGAGGACTAAAAACACCCTCTATAGTGGTTGGAAGAAAACTCATCTTCCATTGGTTATGCCAAGGAAGGACAAAATCTTCAAAGCACTAAGAACTTGGAGGTCAAAAGGCCGGGGGGGGAGGGAGGTGTGCCGACTAGCAAATCTCTAAAAGCACCCTCTCTCTCTAGAAAGTTAAGAGCTTCTCTCTCTATCCAAAGCCGCGAGAACATCAAATACTTAATACTTGGGAATGTTTCTAATTAAATAATTGAAAATGTTATATATTACAATGTTAATATGACAGTTCCAACCAAACTCTTGTATTTATTTTTTATTTTTTTTTTAACAAAAATTAAACTAAGAATTGGTTGGAATGGTTACGTCAATATTGTAGGACAACTGTAGAATAAAAATGTATGGCTCGTTTGCTATTTTTTTTTTTGTTTTTTGTTTTTTTTTTTTTTTGTGAGTCATTTTTGTAATACCTTTAATAGGGTTAAATACGTTTTAATAATAACTTAGGATGCTATTGTTGATTTTTAGTTTGTAAGGAATGAGATTTTAGTTTTTTTAAAAAAATAATTCCTTGTTTAGCCAAATGTTCGAAGTTAAATTCGTTTTTAAAGATACTCCATTGATCATTCAAATCTAACTTTGAACGTTACAGTGTTTTTGTTTAGTAAAAGAGTAAGCATTCAAACGCAAAGAAACAACTTTTTAGATTTTTTTTTTTTTTACTCTCGGTAAAATGTCATATCTTTAATAAGTAACATTTTTCACACCGTTTTTTATAAAAAAATAAAAAAAGAGCCTAAATTAATATAATTTGATAATCTAAAATTTATTTAAAATTGTAGAGGATCATAATCTCTATAAGCTCCGTATCTCTCTCTTAAGGTTCATTTGGGTTTATAATTTGAAAGAGTGATTTAAAAATGTGCAATTTTAAAAAAATAATTTTTAAAAACGCAGTTAAGCGTTTGATAAAATCTCAATTTAGCCTTTAAAAATTTACATTTTCAAAAAAATACCAATTTACTTGCGATTTGAAAAAATAATTTTGTATATTTTTAAATCGTAATTTTTTAAAAACACAAATTTTCAAAAATATTTATTTTTTATAATTTAATTTAAAATCACATTTTTTTTTTCTCTAAAAATCGCAGTTGGAAATGCACCCTTCCCTAAGATAATAATCGACGACTCCACCCAGTCTCCCCGGTTTTCACTGATTTCCGACCGATTCTCAGAGTTTTTTTTTTTGTTGTTTTCGTGCGTAAATCCAAGGCTGACACCAGAAAAACGACAGCTGAGCAGGTTAGTTTTCGCTCTATTTTTTCGTTTTCGAACGAGTATTTGCGATTATTTGTTTTGACGATGGCGATTCAGATCAAACCCAATATAGGGAAAAAAGCGCCCTAACTTCGTCAGACCATTCCCTAAAAATCTAAAATATGAGTCCTTCTACACATGAGTCTCTCATCCTCCCTTCATCCTCATTTGCTAATAAAAAAATCAATTTTTATTAAAAAGTTGTCTCTGATGTGACATCAGCGACAACTTTTTCTTTAAAATCAATTTTTTTAAGAAAAAGAGGGTGATGAAGGGAGGATAAAAGACTCATTTTTAGCATTTCCCCTAAAATATTCACGCCCGCTTTATTATACTCTCACAGCCTGGATGCACTTGTTCAACAGCTCTAAGCCATAGATGAAAGCATGAAATGGGCGGTTTTGATTTATTGGTATTGATGATATGATGGAAGGCTCAAGAAATGGAATGTTTTGTTTGTAGGTTTAGAAATGCCGAAGCAACGGATCGAGGGGATTTTTAGAATCGGGTATTGCAGAGGATCTAAATCCGTCTGTGCACTACAACTGATCGACGTTTGGTCCCAGAGACATACCCCTTTGTTCTTTCAAAATGTACGGGAGGTCCATGTACCTCCATGTCGTGAACTTAAGCCAGCTTCTTAAATGTTCTCCTCTGCAGAAAACGAGCATCTACGATAGAAGAACTGGTTCTATGTGGGTTCCAGTTAAGCACAAATCAAGTGGAGGTAGGAGACCCAAGAAGAAAATCTATCACAGAGTCCAAGAACTTGATAGAGTAATGGACTTTCAGAAGAAGCCATGTCTAATCCTTCAGCTCAAGTCCATCATCCAATCCGAGAAACTCCGGTCTCTCCTTCCGAGAGACCTGAAAAAACAAGTTGGGTTTGTTCAGAAATGGAGCTTCATGGCTATCATTGAGAAGTATCCTTCAATATTCCGCGTTGATGGTGGTAACCGAACACCACCCCCTTCTGTTAGGCTCACCGACAAAGCGCAAAAGATTGCCAATGAAGAAGCCGAGGCTAGGAAATTGATGGAACCCATCATGGTTAAGAATTTGAGGAAGATGTTAATGTTATCGGTTGATTGTCGTGTACCACTAAAAAAAATCAAATTAATCGAGTCTGAATTGGGTTTGCCTAATGACTTCAAGAAGTCATTTATTCCGAAATACCCAGAATTCTTTACAGTGAAGGATTTCGATGGAAATGCTTATCTTCATTTGGAAAATTGGGATTCTTCACTGGCAGTCACTACCCGCGAGGAAAGATTAGCATGCGAAGGGGTTATGCACTCATCTGTGGTTCGAGGGAAGGTCAGAATCTCGAAAGACGGTAACTATCAAGGTCCATATGCGTTTACAATGGATTTTCCTGCTGGCTTTAGGCCAAACATGAGTTATCTTGAGGAACTCGAGAAAATGCAAGGAGATTTGAAGCTAAAGATCCAAAAGCTCGGAAACGGGTGGTGGCAGTCCTCCATGAGCTCCTCAGTTTGACTATAGAGAAGCGGCCGGATGACGTCTGCGTAATTGGATGCATTTCATTCAGAGTATCTGTTACCATCTCGATTATTGCTTTGCTTGATCAAGCGTCATGGAATGTTTTACATCACTAATAGAGGTGCGAGAAGTACTGTTTTCCTTAAGGAAGCTTATGGTGGTTCAAATTTGATAGATAAATATTGAATGCCCCTTATTATTATTTTATGATAACGTTGTACCACTAAGAGCATTCCTAGCAGCTTCCCTTCTCTTCCCATCTATTTTTCCTACATGTAGGGAACAAAATTACTTTTTGCTTCCTTATAAAAAAATACCCCACAGCAGCTTCCCTTTACCATTCCTTATATCATTAAAATATTAATTTTTACTTTTTCATTTTGTTTTTTTATTCATTTCTTTTATTCTTCTCTCTCTCCCTCTCTCGTTTTCTCCGTCCTCACACACCCACGCCCAGAATTCATCTTTCTCAATCTGTCACACCAAAACCGCCATCATCGGCGAGCTTTCCGTCCAGAGCTTCGGCAATAAGCAGCTAGTCATCCAGGGGTCTCCGGCAGTGAGGATGGTGCTCGTCACCGACCCAATTGATGGGTTGTGCTCGTCACAGTCCCAAATCAGTTGGCCATGCGTCACCTACATCGGCCGAGGCGGGGCTGGTGGGTCTGGGATTTTCGTGACCGGAAGCATCGGAGGAGGCGAAGGTTGCAGAGAGGTGGGCATGGTGGTCTGGGTGAAGAAGAAGAACTGACGGCCATTGTAGTTTGGACGAAACGGCCATGGTGGGTTTGGGCGAAAAAAAAAAAGAATGAAGAAGAAGGTTGCAGAGAGGTGGCCATGGTGGTCTGGGCGAAAAAGAAAAACTTACGGCCATTGTTGGTTTGGACAAAACGGCCATGGTGGATTTGGGCGAAGGGAAAAAAAAAAAAGAATGAAGAAGAAGAAAGGAGATGAGGCAGACGTGACAGGAGAGAGAAAGTTTTTTTTAAGATTATAAAATAAGATGGGAAGTGAACAGTAGTTCCCAATGCATTGGGAACTACTGTTCACTTCCCAGGGAATGAGAAAGGGAAGGGAAGCTGCTGTGGTGTAGATTTTATGACTTTTTTAAAATTTTCCCTAAAATGTAGGGAAGGGAACCCATGTAGGGAAGCTGCTAGTAATGCTCTAAGTGGTAGGAGACTGGTGAATTTGCATGGTGGGAGGCCTTCTTCACAGTCTGTTATCTGAGAATAGAAATATTTCCTATTCATGATTCTGCCCAACAGAGCCATGAGCTCTAGCTAACTGGCCTTGACTTGCCCCCAATAATCATTCCTATTTGTGCTGATTCTTGTTACTGCCAGTCGTTGATATATGTGTATAATTAGTATGCAGTTACCATATATCTAAGCATGTTTATTTGATAGAGTTATTTATTATTTTCATTTTAGTGTGTCCTTTCATTTTCCAGAAGGCTATGATCATAATTGCGATACATCATACATCATCTTTTACCTCCGTTTATCATCCAAATTTGTATGGTGGTTGAACTTCTATAAGCTTCACTTCTATAAGTAGTGTTGGCAAATCACTCAAACTCCTCCTCTATTTTTTTTTCATTTTTTTTAAAAAAAACATTCTAATTTTTTTACACTTTTTATATCACATCAATCATTTTTATTATTATTCAAATAAAAAAATTCAATACAAAACAAAACTTTTTCACATTTCTATGAAACATTCTCAAATTTTATATCACATCAATCACTTTTTATTACTAAACACACAAATATTTTACAATAAAATTACTTTTACCAAACAAGCCTTTAGTGTTTGGCTCATTATGAGTTACAGCTTTTTGGCGATCGGGATATGTAGCATCCCTTTATAAACCTTTTGGAAACTTTATTACCCAACGGGCTAGAAACATCGAGACAAGACAGGAAAAAGAAGACCAAAAGCTTCCCAAATAAGTGCTTTATTTGAATTAGAACCAACCGCTCTAGTTCATTCCTAGTTTGTGATTTGAAAAAAAAAGAAAAAAAAGAAAAAAAAGAAAAAAAGTGATTTGAAAATGTGTAATTTTAAAAAGTATTTTTTAAAAATGTAGTTAAACGTTTGACAAAATTACAACTTGGTGTTTAAGATTTTGTATTTTAAAAAAAGCACCTCATTGCCTGTGATTTGAAAAATCAGATTTATCTGCATTTTCAAATCGCAATTTGTTAAAAACACAATTCTTAAATGATTTATTTTATGCGATTTAGTTTAAATCGTACTTTTTATCTAAAAAATCGCAACTCCAAAAACACCATAAATAGTCTTTTGCGGATGTTTTGGCAGAAAATCAACAACCCAAGCCTCATCACTATGACTAATATATTTGATTGGTTACAATTAATAGGAAATTATGAACATTATACCAAGGAGATTTTTATACTTCTATATGAAATAATGAAAATTTATTTATAAACAAAACATGTGAATGGCCACTTTTATTCTTTCCAATCATGTATTATTATTATTTTTTTTTTTTTGACATGTCCACACAAGAGGGGGAGGGAGGATTCGAACATATGATTTCCACTTCATGAAGCGTGGTCCCCAACCGATTAAATTACATTTTGGGAACTCTTTTCAATCATGTAATAGCTAGTTATCCGTATCCAATTTGCTAAAATTGGAGGTTGTAACTAGAATTAGTGTTGCACCTATAGGAAACGAAATAAATCGTGCAGTTCCAATTTTCAATTATTGTACTTTGATAACTATGATTTTTAGTTGGAAATGAACTAATAATTACTTGTATTGAAAACTTTTTTGTTTCTTTTTAGGCATATTGAAAAACCTCTGTGGCAAGAAAAAGTCAAAATTTGTCAACGGCTTCCTTTGATTTCACTTGAATTTGGTTTAGATGTTATAAAGAATCTATAGCACCTAAGCCAAATTGATTTTAATTTATGCTTTATTTGTTTTGACGTAAAATGATTTTCATTGTAAAATATTTTCGGCGAAATCATTTTCAGAAAAAATGATTTTCTCGAAAATATTTTTCAGCGTTTGGTTAGCACGAAAAAATTACGAAATGCAAAAATCAGAATTTGATAAATGCTGCTAGAATCCAGCAATGTCCGATTGCCGTTGCTAGATTCCGACGAGCAAGTTTGACCGAATTTGGCTAGATTCTATTGGATCCCAGCCGTTTTGGCCAAAGCAAGTCAGATTCCATCCATTTTGGCCAGATTCGGCCGACTTCTGACCATGGTTGGAATCCGGCAAGGTTTCGGTTGGAATCTGGTCCGTCGGCATTTGGCTACAATGGCCAGACGTAACCGGATTCCGGTGCCGGCGAGATTCTGGAGACCAGATGTTACCGGACTCCGGCGCCGATTGGATTCCGAAGACTGACAATTGCTGAATTCCGACAATCGGATATCAAACGTGCGTGCAAGGACGAATAATTTAATTTCGGAAAACGAAAAAATTAAAGAAGTTTTTACGGTCAAATTGAAAATGATTTTCATTGACCATTATTTTCGCTCCTACCAAACACCGTAAAATGTCGAAATCATTTTCTATAAATTATTTTACGCCAAAATAAATGGATCATTAGTAAAGTTTTTAATTTCGACGGTTAAATCTTAGGTTTTACCTAGTTTCGAATAAGTTTCTGGTCAATCTACCATCAAATTAATTAAGGGTGTGGCACGTCGTAGTGCTAGGTCGAGAACACGTGACTTGCATTTGACATGTCATACCAATAGTAAATAATTTTGATTGAGTAATACTACACATCATCCCCTTGTTCTCCTCTTGTCCTCTCAAATTTGATGTGGCTCTTAAAATCACAATTGAATTTATGATAGATCATTATTGAATTTTGATCCAATGGTGATTTTAAGAGCCACATCAATTTTAGGAGGATAAAATGAGGATAAGAGGATGATGTGTAGCATTACTCATTTTGATTTTATCTAATTAGGAGTCCGTTTGGGTTTGCAATTTTAAAAAGTACGATTTAAAAATAGCGATTTCAAAATGTGCGATTTGAAAAAGTGATTTTTAAAAGCGCAGTTAAGTGTTTGGTAAAATTACAGTTTGACCTTTGAAATCGCAAATTAATATTTTTAAAATTCTGCGTTTTCAAAAAAGTATCAAATTTCCTACTGTGTTTTCAAATCGCAATTTCCAAACGGTTTATTTTGTATGATTTAGTTTGAAATCTTATTTTTTATTTATGAAATTGCAATTTCAAACGTAAATAATAAATTCTTAGTTGAATTTATTCTCAAACCCTTTTGAGTTCTTTTTTTTTTTTTTGTTACCGACATATTATATACACTTGATTATTCCCCACCTCAATTCAAATTCAACTTTCCCTCCTTTTGTCAGAAATAAAAATCTGAGTCCAATGTACGTTCCAAGGACAACTATTTTTTATGAGTGAATCGTGACTCGTGTGCCATCTTTAAAGTAGCACGTGGGCTCCATCCGGAAGGAGTCGAATGGTCCAAAACAGAGACGAAGGCATGATCAACGGTGTCGAAGGCTGACAGCATTAAAAAACAGTGAATCACACCCCGCAATCCACTGAAGCGGCCCGCGCACTAGGCGACGTGAGGACCAACCATTCTGCTACCGCCAGAGGCCCTTTGACACTTTACCAACAAAACAAAACAAAAGCGAGACCGCAGAATTAAATGTCATGCGCGATTGCTCTCACGCGCCTACCCTACGAGCGTCGTCCGGCTAATCCAGTTTCAAATCTCCTTTCCCTTTTTTTTTAGATAAACTAATCCAGTTTCAAATCTCTTTTTCTTTTTCTTATACTTGCGGACGTTGCTATGAAATTCAATGATTTGTGCACTGTCGATTAATATGTTCTGTGGGTTATTTTTTGTTTTATTTTTTTTATTTTTTTTTCTTTTTGTTTGAAAATTATTTTAATGTGATATAAAAGTAAAAATAGTTTGAAGTGTTTGAAGTTGTTTTTAGTGTTTTTATTTTTGGAACATAAAAATAAAAGAGAGAATAAGAAAATTTTATATTTGTTTGTTAAACTATATATTTTTTTTCTCACATTTTTTTTTTCAGTTTTTTTCTTTTTTAATTTAAAAAATATATAAACACTCGAAACTATTTTCACTTTTATGTCATATGGGAACATTTTTTTTTTATATATATAAAAAAAGTACCTTTCAAAAAGAATTAACCAACATAGTCATATTTGTAAACTTTTTTTTTCTTTAAAAAAAAATATTAAAACTAAAAATAAATTAAACACACAAAAGGATGGGGGATCTCAATGAATTCTCCCAATATAATGCTAATTAAAAATATTAAAAACTTAAATGAGCAAAAAAGAAGAAGACCTTATTCAATAGCTTTTATTTTTAGGAAAAATTGCACCGTTAGTCACTGTGGTATGCCATAATTATTTTTTACTCCCTATGTTTTAAAAAGTTCATGAGAGATCCCTGTGGTATGCAATAATTACGTTTTACTCCCTGGGTCGATTTTCCGTCCTAATTTTGACGGAATCTATTAACCCTACACGTCAGCGAGACGTGTCGCCATCTTATTGGTGACACGTGTCCATCTTAATAAAAAAATAAAAATTTATTAAAAACTAAAGAAAAATACTTATTTTTTTTAAAAAAATTAAAATTAAAAAAGAAAAAAAAAAAAAAAAAGAAAAAACAAAAATGGGAAAGTGGGTGGCGCGCTCCCATTTTTTTTTTTTTTTTTTGTTTTTGAATTTTTTTTTTTTAAAAAAATAAGTATTTTTATTTATTTTTTAATAAATTCTTATTTTTTATTAAGATTTGACATGTCAGCGCCACGTGTCACCAATAAGATGACGACACGTGGCGCTGACGTGACATTTGACGGAATCTGTTAAAAATTTAACAGAATTTGACGCTAGGGATCGATTTGTAATTATTACATACCACAGGGATCTCTCATGAACTTTTTAAACCATAGGGAGTGAAAAATAATTATGGCATACCACAGGGACCAACGGTTCAATTTTCCCTTATTTTTATTTATAAAGCCTTCTTTTTTGGTCTTACAAGGTTTATCAATTTATGCATTTCTTTATTAATTGTCATTCATAATATATCAAGGGCAATGAGTCAACGACTACAAAAGGGAAAAAAAAAAAGAAGGTTAATTTCAATAGAGATATGTTAGCTGTACAATTTTTACACAACAATGTTTATGTGTAAGTGAGTTTTATTTATTTTTTTATCTTTTTTAAAAAATGCTGGATAACATTAGGGGAAGAGAAAACTCACTTACACGTAAGTATTGATGTGTAATTGTTGTGTAAAAGTTGTGCAGCTAATATATCTCATCTCAATAACATTGATGTAAAAAACTTTGAGTAATGCTTACTACAAAATAAATGTACACACTTTGTATAACAATGTTGATGTTAAAATGATTTTCAATTTTTTTTTAATTGTGAAAATCATTTTTACTTTAGCGTTATTGTTCAAAGTGTGTATATTTATTATGCAATAAAGATTACTCTCAAAACCTTAGCTTGCCACTAGTAAAAAGTTATTAAAAATGTTCTTGTGCAAAAATAAATGGTGAATATTAATTTGTTTATAACACAAAAAATAATTTACCTCCCACAATTTTACAACCTCTATTATTTATTTTGCACAAAAGTATCTTGAGTAATTTTTCACTTAAAAAAGAAAAAAGAAAAAAGAAAAAGCCAAAATCGATGCATAGTGTAGGAGTTAATCTAAATTTTAATCAATCTTTTATAACGAAAGAGACGCCACATCATCTCATTAAAATGATAAGACAAATTAAAAGAGAGAGAAAGGGTATGGAAGTCAAAGAGGACGTTTTGTGAATCCCCACCAACACTCCTCTCATCTTCCTCCGCCTCCATAGCGAGTGCAAACTACGCGCCAGTATTCTTCCTCCTCCCCCGTCTGGACAACAACACATACGTAGTAGTTTTACGTACCTCGAAATATGCCCTCCTCCCCTTAACCCGGCCTTTCTTTTCAAAGATTCAAAATCATATTTCCTCTCTCTCTCTCTCTCTCTCTCTCTCTCTCTCGTTTTTCCTCTGCCACGGTTCGTTTAAACAGGGAAAAGAGAGAAAATATCCTCCAACCACCACCGTCTCCGCACGGCTTCTCTCAAAAGCTCCTTCACCTCCTTTATATTCTCCACGAGAATTGAAATTCTTCAGCCTAAAACTCGAAAAAGAAAAAGCTTTTAATATTTGGGAAGCTTAGTTGGTAGACTGGCTGTACGGACGGCGGAGCTGGACTTGGGAGAAGCGCAAAGGTAACGATTAGATCGCTGAAGATCTTCGGAGGAAGATGAATGTGGTGGGGAGACAGATGTCGCGATCTACTTCGTCGTCGCACCACCAGCGTCAGTACTCGGACCACTTGATCGACGCTCCGTCCTCTAATAAGTGGCTCCAATCGGCGAGTCTCTCTCAGGTGCTCCATTTCCTTGAAAACTTGAAGCTTTTGATTGCAGGCTGGTAGTACGTGAATGTGATTGTGACGCTTATGTCTTCTAAAACGTTGTCGTTTCATGCGCAGGACTTTGGGTTCTTTGGTGGAGGACTTCAGGGCTCGAGGATGAGCCGGAACGTGGCGCTGGACCCTTCCACGCCTCAGGGTTCGCGGTCCTCGAGCATGAGAAAGAACGGCGACGATCAAGTCTCGCCGAGCGAGTTCAGCCCAGGGTTGCTCGATCTCCATTCCTTTGATACTGAGCTGTTACCCGAGGTCAAGCTCTATCTATCTTCCATTTTCTGATCAAAAGTCTTCGATACTTTTTTTTTTTTTTTCTTCTTATTTCTTTTACCGAAAATGTAGTTTACCTATGGCGTTTTTCGGTATCAGATGTTTCATAGTTTTATTGTGTGCTAGAAAGGCTGTTGAAATGAAACAAGAACCGTAGTTAAAAATAAGGTTGTGGGTTAAATTTGGGGTTTCTTTAGATGAACACAAATATGAGATTTTCACCATCAAAATTAGATAACGTTCTGGCAATTGCACGAGTTGGATTTTGTACCTACTACTCTTGTTAAAGCAAATTTTGAGCTTTAAATAGTTTCTGCTATCTTTTGCGAACAATATGTATTGAAGGCGGTGGTGAGCCCGATCTAAGTCGTAGGATAAGACTTCAATAACCAGCAAGAGTCCCACCCTTAGCGTTGTGCTGCTGCAACAAACTCTATAATTAATTGAAACAGTGACAGATATAATTTTTTTTTCCTATTCAAAATTTTCAAGAAACAGCAATAGATAGTTTGATTACATGTTTTCGAGTACCACTTTCTGGATTAGGCTGGACTTGCTCGTCTTGTTTGTGTTGTCTTCATGCAAACTATTCAATTTTAGAGCTTTCAAATGTTCAATAGGAATGATATAGAGCCTCTTATGATGGCTGGTCGCTACTCTCTCCATGATTTTATTTTCCAATTGACAGTTGGATTTCATGGTTTTACATTGGAAAGATGATCCTCACACGGATGATCAAAACACTAATTTTCTTTTTATTTATTTTAATTTTTCACATTTGTCTGCCTTGATTGAACATTTTTTTATCTCTTATTTTTTGTTGTGGGTAAATTTATGAGAACTTACTTACCGAAAAAGAAAAACGACAACTTGGTCGGACTAAGTTTTTATAAGATGTCAACTGATGTTTCTGTTGCCCCCTTCGCTAGATGTCGGTCCCAAGCCTTTATGATGGATCACAACTTCATCAAATTCTCCATGGTACGAGTTTTGAAGACTCTGAGCCATTTGTTTCCACCAACAGGCTGACAAACAGGCCCCGAGGTTTGCCTGAGAATAATCTTCTCAAAAGTTTCTCAATGGATAAAGAGAGGTCCAACAATGTTGCTAAGATCAAAGTTGTGGTATGTCTCTTTTGATACAATTTGAAAGCTTTTCTTACTCTTTACAGTGTGACAAGTGGTGATACAATAGCACTCGGACTAGATTAGTCAAGCACTGCTAGTAGTAAGATGTGTATGTTGTAAAGAAACTTCAAAATGAAGCTGCATAATCACGACTATGCTCAGGAGTGCATCTTCTGATGAAATTGCTACTAGTAATTGTCACTTGTCACTGCAGGTGCGCAAGAGGCCGCTGAATAAAAAGGAAATGGCAAAGAAAGAGGAAGACATTATTACCATAGAACCAAATTCCAATTTTCTTACGGTTCATGAAACAAAACTCAAGGTGAGCACTTACTGGGTCATTTTCTTCATTGGCATTTGTCATGATGTCAATATCTAGTGGCATTTCCCCTTTTTCTATTTTTATTTTGGTCATGTAAAGGTCAAAGCCCCAGATCCCACTCACCTGCACATATACCTTCACCTTTTCTTGTATTCCTGTGTGGGAATATGCTGATGTTTGGCTGAGGCTAATGAACTCGTTTCAGTTAAAATCATGAGAGTTTTAAGACAACTGGACTTGGGTTTAGAAGTTGGAACCTAATAGTGAGGCATGTTTTGAATGCCTAACTCGATAGAAAAGATTGTAGTTTTTTTTTCTACTTGAACTGGTGCAAGATATTATTTCTAATATTCGTATGTACAAGAACTTGAATTTGTTTTTTATCATTCGCTGCCTATATGTGAAATTGAAATTGATGAGCTTGGGAGTCTTTGAATGCCTAATTAGAAAGATGTGATTATTATACTCTATGTTAATAGTGGCAGTATATACCAGTTCGATTTGTGTTCAAACTCTGAACTATTTTAACTCAATGACTATATTGCTTATCTGAAATTCTATATAGGATAAGTGGACTGTAGGGCCTGATTTATTCCAAAGTCTAATTCACCCATGTCTGCAGGTTGACTTAACAGAATATGTTGAAAAACATGAATTCGTTTTTGATGCCGTGCTGAATGAAGATGTTTCAAATACTTTAGTGAGTATATGACAAGACTTGGTTTACATTACGATATCCGTAAGCTGTTTTTACTGGATCTCTTGTTTTGTTACTGTAGGTGTACTCTGAGACCGTGGAGCCAATAGTTCCCCTGATTTTCCATCGAACTAAAGCAACTTGCTTTGCATATGGGCAAACAGGCAAGTGGTTTAGGTCTTCTGACTTAGAAATTCATTTTAAAGATCTCTTTGCAAAACTTTTTCAGCTTGAGAAAATTATCTGCTTGTTATTTGTTCTTTCCGTGTGAATGGGAAATACTAGAACTTATGAGCAAACAAAGAGAACTTATTTCTTTGTTATATTGTTGTGCACTTGCTTGTTTTCTTTTTCCCATATCTTATTCTTATTTTTTTGATATATTATTTTGGATCAGCATAAGTTTATCATATTTGCGTCTTCAGGGAGTGGCAAGACTTACACGATGCAACCACTGCCCCTCAAAGCATCCCAAGATATTTTAAGCTTAATGCACCACACATACCGGAACCAAGGTTTTCAATTATATGTCAGTTTCTTTGAGATATATGGAGGGAAACTTTTTGATCTCCTCAATGATCGGAAGTAAGTTTTTTTATACTGTAGGATATATATGCATTCAGGTTTTCAGGTTCATTTTCCTAAATGAATTCTACTTTTTGCAGAAAGCTTTGCATGAGGGAGGATGGGAAACAGCAGGTGTGCATTGTGGGTTTGCAAGAATACAGGGTATCAAATGTTGAGACGATCAAGGAGTTCATTGAAATAGGAAGTACTACTAGAAGTACTGGTACAACTGGTGCAAATGAGGAATCTTCTCGATCGCATGCTATACTTCAGCTTTGTATCAAGAGATCAGCTGATGGGACAGAATCAAAGCCTGCACGACTTGTAGGCAAGCTATCTTTTATAGATCTTGCTGGAAGTGAACGTGGTGCAGATACTACTGATAATGATAAACAAACAAGGTAGGGATATGCTTTCTGGAAACCTGAGCATCATAATAATTTGATACTTCAATGTGGTAACAGTGTCAGATAGTATTCGCTAGGGGATATTCCCTGCCAGAAACTGGATCAATTTAACTACACTTGATTTGATTGTTATTTATTTTGCGACTGTAACTGCCACTGTTCGACAGTCTGTGAATTGGGGCGAGTTACCCGTACTTGTGATCATTGTATTTATTTTAAATTTTGGCTGCAGAATGGAAGGTGCTGAAATCAATAAAAGCTTACTTGCTTTGAAAGAATGCATTAGAGCTCTTGACAATGACCAGGGTCACATTCCTTTCAGAGGGAGTAAGTTGACTGAAGTTCTTAGAGATTCATTTGTTGGAGACTCGCGCACTGTTATGATATCATGCATTTCACCAAGCTCAGGATCATGTGAACACACCCTCAACACACTAAGATATGCTGACAGGTATATATATTATTGTACAAAAATGGAAGTGAGGAAGTAAATCTATTACTGCTTATATTTTCTGATGATATATATTTATATTCCAGAGTGAAGAGTTTATCGAAAGGGAACAGCTCCAGGAGGGATCCGTTGTCTTCATCTTCAAACCTTAGAGACTCAACTGCGTTGCCCTTGTCTTCAGCTTTACCAGCTGAATCAATTTTTGAGGATAACACAACTTGTGTTCCCCATGACAAGAACAGGTTTGGCTGGTCCAAACAGATTGAAAGAGAACCCTCACCACCATTTAACATGGATCGTGTTCCTAGTGGGAGGATAGAGGAAATTTTACCTGCAGGTGTATATTCAGATTATTACAAAGGTCAGAGAGGTGGTCAAAATGACATGGCTGAAGATGATTTTGATTACTCTCAGCAGACCTATGAACAGGAGAAACCGCCACGTGTGAATAATAAGAAGATAGAGACCTACCATAAATCAATTTTAGAGGATAAGAGGAAGATTGACACTCCGATGAAATGGAGGGATATGTCAAACTTTGAAGCCAACAATTCTGGTTCTGTTGATGATCTTAATGCCCTGCTAAAGGTAACCACATTCTAGGTATCAGGTATTGGATTTTTTTTTTTTTTTTCAATCATTCAATTGCTAATTGAAATGCTGACATGCTTGATATCAGGAAGAGGAAGACCTTGTAACTGCTCACCGTAGACTAGTGGAAGAGACAATAGACATTGTTAGGGAGGTCAGTAACAATTTATTTTTGGCTCAATTATTCTTATTTGGCCTTTTCAGATTGTAATCATTTAAACAGGAGATGGATCTGCTGGTTGAAGCTGATCTGCCAGGCAATCAGCTGGATGATTATATCTCCAAGTTAAATGCCATTCTTTCACAGAAGGCTGCCGGAATTCTTCAACTGCAGACCCAGTTGGCCCAATTTCAGAGGCGTCTGAATGAGTATAATGTTTTGGTCTCTTCTGGTAATTGAATTCATTAGGGGGAGACTGCTGATGAAAACCATTGTTGGATATGGTGTGGACTTTGTTGAGCACTTGTTTGTGTTGCTCATTTTCTTCCTTGTTGGAAGTTTGGTTTCCTTTATATCGAGCCTAGTTTCTGGCTCAACGCTGTTGTTGTTTTGACCTGAGTTAGAGGAAACTTGATACGTAAATATATCTGCTCCCTTGCACTTTCTGTAATGCTCTGCGGCAGTGTAATTTATCATAAGTGGAAACACCCTGCTTGGGTTATTGAGTTTGTTAATAACTTAATATAGAGTTATAAATCACCAGTTGTTAACTTTGCTGGGTGGCTTTTGGGTAATGCACCATGCTTGAATTGGAACTGATGGATTCAATTTGCTCTTTGTTCCATAACAAAATGCTTTCCCTTATTATCTTTGTTGTTTTATTCTTGTTACTGTACTTTCTTTTGCTTGCTGCTTACTTGGTACTTTCAATAAAGTAATTCTATTTAGTAGGCTCTTGTACAACTATTATATAATTAGATGACGTGACACTAAAAATCAATTTTTTTTAGATCAACAATTGGTTTCTTCTTTTTTTTACAAGCCAAATTTTTATTGCCACGCTATTTGTATAGTAGTTATACAGGAGTCTAATGAATAGCACTACTCTTTTCTGTAATACTGTTGAGTAGCACAAAAAAAAAATAAAAATTGAAAATTAAAGACCAGCAGACCAGTCCCATATCCCCATGAGTTTTGGTCCTGTGAAAATTAAAGACATTAAGATTCTAGTTTTAACTTTTAACCATGCAATATAAAGATATTTTTGTCAAGTTTTTAACGGTAGAAGTGTCAGTTGACATCATAATGTCGGCCAACCAATCAAAATTGTGCTTTTACACTCATGGTCCTGAATTTTCATTTGATGAGAGCACATGGTTCTTTCTTCCCAAGTTGGGTTGAAAAATCATTTCAGTGTCCCCTCAATAATCCAATCATTATCTCTATAAGCAGTACAAAGTTAAAATAATTGAAAATCTTCAATTAACTTATAGTCAATATATATTATTTTCATATGCTGTTGTCGTCGATTTTGAAGCGGATTAGACATGCTTAAGTCTATGCAAAAGAATAAATGAGGAAAAGAATAATGAGGAAGGAAAGGGAAAGGGAACATGTTGTCATCGTATGCAATGATGATAAATAATAAGGAATTGAAAACGGAAAGAGGAAGAAAAAAAAATAAATTAAGAAATAAATTTATGTGATTCGGTAATATGCCTACGTACATGAAGTATAGCTATATTTCAATATATGATTTAGAGTTATATCATAACATATTTATAGTAAAATCTCACTGTATGGACAAACATGAAAAATCTAAAAATATTATGTGCCGTACTTAGGAGGTACAGTAACAACCTATTCGTCCCCGAGTCAACATAAACTAAAATTTTGCCTAATGAGCTAGTTGTTGGAGCTCCGCTCAGCTCCATTTACCTAGTCACATTTTGCTTCGACAACTGACATCTATATTAGCATCTCGTATTACTCTCTATGCCTAAGAGAATATGAGCCACTTATTTTAACATAACATAAGTTATGTTGTGTCCAAATTGACAAACCCTCCATATCTTACATGTACATTTAGGCGGTAAAGAAAAATCACCCTAATATCTACCATCCAATTTGCCTAGCCTCGTTATTGTTTTTCTTTTCCCTTCCAATAATCAGACTTGGTTATTATTGTTGAAACAATTTTTCCGACAATCAGACAGGCAATGGACCACTTGAAAAATAGAAAAAATTGTCATTAAAAATTTGGGGAAGGACCGGAGACACTCGGATGCTTAAGTCAGTACATTATTTGACTAGATATGAGCGTACTCCCTTTTCTTTGGAGAGAGTGTCTCTTTTAACGTGAGAAGATCCTGAATATAACGCTTGTCACATGGCAGTCCTAGATTCCTTTAATTATTGTTCAATTATTATTATTATTATTTTTTTTTTCATGTAATGAGAGTTATTCTCTATGTAGTAGGCTTGTGCAGTTATTTTTCAAATAGTGAGGTGTTTGAGTAAGTCCACCTTTAAAAAAATAATTTATATCCCCTACAATTATTAAGGGGAAATTTCATTTTTGGTCCTTTGTGATTTGCCTTTATACAATACTAATTCCTTTGGTTCCATAAGTACCCTAACGTTTCATGGAGTTTATAAATTGTCCAAATTAGTCCGTGCTGTCCAAGGGTTGGACACAAATGACTCCATATTATATTATAGCCAATCAGATAGTGACACATGATAAAATACCACTTCAAAAATTTCAAATAATCTAAAAAGAGAAATGATCCCTACACTCATTTCTCACAACAGCCTCACAACAAGCTGATGTGGCTGGTAATATTTTATTACTTTTTTGTTTTTTTTTTCTTTCTTTTTGTAAAAAATTAATAAAATACTACCAGCCACGTCAGCTTGTTGTGGGATTGTTGTGAGAAATGAGTGTAGGGATCATTTCTCATCTAAAAAAATGACAGATTATTGACACGTAATCATGTTTAGGCCACATAGTTTAAAAAGTAGCCACATCATCACCTTGTTAGACTTCCTCCTCCATTGCTTCCCTCCCAAACGATGCCGTTTCCATCTCATCTACATGAGAGTGAATATAGAAAGGGGTGATGAGAACGTACAGATTATCAATGATTCCAACTCCTAGTTGACAAAAAAGTACGTCATATACTTTTATCTTCTTCACTGGTTTGGTTCTCTGCTTTTGGTTCTCTGCTTTTTCTATAAAGCCTCTGTCAATCCTTTTAAATTGTGAATTTGGCTTGCTTTCTGTTATACTAAACATGTATTTAGATTAGAAGATTTGTAAGAACAAGGATCTACTTGCTTCTTCTTTTGAAGATGCCATATTGCCATTGCAATTATTTATGAATAATTACTAGTTACTAGCTGGGATTGGGTTTCAAACAGAAGGATTCTGATCATAATCGAGATCCGATCCTATCCTGTACTTTTCAATCTGACAATTCTGAAGTTCGAAGTGTTTAAAAATTATTGGTCAGGTTTTAATTTGGAGTGATGGAATATATTCTAAATATACTATCAATATAATATTATTGATTTATATTTTATAGTCGAGGTCGACTTGTAATTTATAGTATAAGTCGATTTAGGTTTACTTGTATAGGTCGACTTATTCAACTATAAATAGAGGCATATGTATTGTAAATAATCAAGTTATTGAGGACTTATGTCATAGATCGAATCACATAATTTTGTTGTCTCTTTTCTTTCTCTTACTTCTGCTTTTATTCTATTTTAGATTTATACGTAAATCTCAACATAGATGTTTATATTTGTTTCTCTCAGCAACTCTTAAAAAGAGGGGTTGATTATGTGGCAATTTTACTCCACTTACTAGTTTAAAAATGATTTTTCTAGGGAAAATAAAGATGTTAAACTGAGTTTCTTATGGAAAATAAACAAATTAATTGTGTATGCTATTTAAATTAGTATTCTTAATAAGCAAGAAAAGTAACAGTTCTATTTTGGGTGGATGCTGGAGAGGACTACTTTTTAGTCTGGATGACTGGATGCAAGTAAAAACCATAGGTTTAAATGGGATAATCTGTGCATCTAACTTCTCATGGTTTCTTACAATACATAAATATATAACAAGCTTTATATGTTGTATCATATCTTGCATATGATTGCACAAATTCTTTGGTTGTATAAGAAATTGCAACGGAAGAAATAAATATTTAACATGTTATGAAGTTGAGAACATTACAAAAAGCTGAAAATTTAGATTAGTGTTATTAATTTGAGATCATTATGTAAAAGCTGAAATTAAGGCCGTCACTATTTTACTCTTTGCAAGATCCCGCTTTGCAAAATTAATAATAACTTATGACATTTTAATTAAATCGGGTTCACAAGGAAAACTTCAGTAGATAAAATCCATGTATCTCAGCTTATAAATGTTTTTACTCTAAATTGAACATCCTCTGTAGGGCTAGAAATAACCCAATAACCTTGCCAATTTACTCAGCCAGATATGTATGTGCAAGGCCCTAAATTGTTATCTCAGCATAATATAAGGTGTTTGATTGTGATGGGTGGCACTCCCATTCCATTCAACCTTATGCATAAACAAGATCATCCATGAAGCTCTCTATGATTTCAATTCTTGGGTAGTCCTTTCATGATTTGCTCATGTATGTTTTGAACAGATATTCTGATGTAATAAGGTTAGGTGTTGCAGTTATTGTGCAATTGTGTATGATAAACCCTCCATCTCCATAATAGCATTCTCTTCCTTAAGCTATTATTGTGTCTAACGACCCAGCAAGAGGCTTGCGGGCAAGGATCTTACAGTTCTAAGTCATTGCACTTGCATCTCCAAATATAAAATCTACAGTATCGTAGATTTTGCAATCTCTGAAAAATTGGATGCCCTCTTTGTCATAAAGTGTGTCTTGAAATCCAGTGAACCTGCATCTATAGTAGGCAGATAAGCTGGATTTACTTAGTAACGATACTGCCTACCCATTTTCTGATCCATATGTGTTTTCAAAATTTATAAGTTTTGAAAACACATCTGGAGTAGAAAACGGGTAGGCAGTAGTGTTACTAAGTAAATCCAGCTTATCTGCCTATTATAGATGCAGGTTCATTGGATTTTAAGACACTTTATGACAAAGAGGGCATCCAATTTTCACAGATTGTGAAATCTTCGGTACTGTAGATTTTATATTTAGATATGCAAAAATAGTGTTTCAGAACTGTAAGATCCTTGCCCGCAAGCCTCTTTCTGGGTAGCCAGACACAATAACAACCGAAGGAAGAGAAAGCTATTATGGAGATGGGGGGTTTATCATTCTCAATTGCACAATAACAGCAACACATTACTTATTAAATCAGAATATCCAGTCAAAACATACATGGGCCGACTGTGGAAAGACTACCCAAGGATTGTAATCATGGAGAGCTTCCTTGATAATCTTGTTGATGCATAAGGTTGGATGGAATGGGAGGGCCATCCATCGCAATCAACACCGTGTATTATGCTAAGTATAACAATCTAAGGCCCGGTGCATACACATATGGCCGAGTAAATTGGCAAGGCTATAGGATTATTTCTAGCTCTATGGAGGATGCTGAATTTACAGTAAGAACATCTATAAGCAGAGATACATGGATTCTATCTTCTGAAGTTCCATATGAACCTGATTTGATTAAAAGACCATTAATTGTTATCAATCTTGCAAAGAATAATTTAGTGATGGTCTTAATTTTCAGCTTTTACATAATGATGTCAATTTAATAACACCAGTCTAAAGTTTCAGCTTTTTTGTAACGTTCTTAGTTTCATAACATGTTCAATATTTATTTCTTCAGTTGCAATTTCTCATACAACCAAATAATGTGTGGAATCATATGCCCTAGCAATAGTCTCTTCATCAACTGTTTTTAACAGTTGTTGAGAGAAATTTTTTGTTAAAAAGTCCTCTCCATCATCCTCCCAACACAGAACTGAAACTTTTCTTGCTTGTCAAGAATATTAGTTTAGAGAATAACTTCAATTCGGCTGTGGCAGAAAGTAAGCATTGTTTGCCCACCAATAAAAAATTGACACATAAAGCTTGGAGCAAGAAAATTACGTACAAACAAAACACCCAATTTTTTTTCTCTCTTTGCTGTGAAATGAAGATCGAGGGAGAGAGATGAGAGATGAGAGATGGAAACCCAACCCCAACCACCGACCACCGACCCCGACCCTGACCCAGCCCCAACCACCGACCCGGCGTACCCATGGAAGCCGCGCCACCACTAGGCCGACCCGAGATGAAGAGATCGAGGGAGAGAGATGAGAGACCCAGCCCCAACCCCGATCCCCGACCCAGACCCAGACCCAGACAATCAAACCGGCGTAGCCCATGGAAGCCGCGCCACCACGTGGCCGACCCGAGTTCGACCCCGACCCTGACCACATCACCGTTCGACCTTGACCACGTAGCCAATGGACCAAATCTGAACCACCAGAGGGGTGAGAGGGGAGAACGGCCGGCGAAAGGGAGAGATTCCGGGAGAGGAGGAGGCTCAGTTCGGATCTGTGGCCGGATCTCTGTCGACGGTGTCGGAGGTCGTGGGGAAGAGGATCTGGAGGCTCGCCGGTGGTTGCCGGATCTCTGTGACCGGATCGCTGTGGCTGGAGGACCGAGGACCGGTTGTCCGGCGACGGGAAAGAGGCAGCCGGGGAAGAGGACGTTGGGCGGACGTACGTGCAGTGGGTTTTTTTTATTGTTTTGGAATGGTGAGAGGAATTGTCTACTTCACCAGAATATCAAATTTTTTGTAATTTTTTGCTTTTAGCTGATGTGTCAAGTGATTATTGGTGGGCATAAATCCCATCTTTTCTGCCACTACCGTATAGAAGGGGCACTCATTAGTTTAAGAAGCATAGACAATTAGCTTGTCTATTTTCCATAAGAAATCAGCTGAACATCTTCTTCTTCTTCTTCTTCTTCTTCTCTCTCTCTCTCTCTCTCTCTCTCTCTCTCTCTCTCTCTCTTTTCAGTTAACATGATCCACGTATAGGGAAGGTTATAGGCTAGTACATTATTATAATATAGGAATTTCAAGTCTCACCATATTCTGTTTGAAATCAATTAAATTTAATCTGTTTTGAAACCCAATCCCAACTAGTTAGTAATATTCATAAATAATTGCAATGACATCTTCAAAAGAAGAAGCAATTAGATCATCGTTCTTACAAATAATCTACATATATGTTCGGTATAATAGAAAGCAAGCCTAATTCACAATTCAAAAGGAGTGACAGAGGCTAAACAGAAAAAGTAGAGAACCAAACGAGTGAAGTAGATAAAAGTATATGGCGTACCTTTTTGTCAACTAAAAGTTGGCATCATGGATAAGCTACTCTCATGATCTCATCACCCTTTTCTATATGCACCCTCATGTAAGGTAGCCCAATTTCTGATGCAGAGGAATATGAGACTGAATCTGACATCAATTATGAAGAAATTTATACAGCCGAAAACATAAATATGAAGAATTTGTAGTTGAAACATACAAGGATTCCATGATATTATATGTCATTTCTTTAATGAAGAATTTAGGATGGAGATTAAGGAATAAAGGAGAAAAGAATGAAATAAGGTTAGAGAAAAAGTAGTCATGTGGTAGTAGAAAGGAAATGAGAGATTCTGAACAGGTTTTGCCAAATGAGCAAACATATGCATAATATCACTACCATACATCACATGGGCATTAACTGGTTGTTCCACAGAAGAGTATGGATCTTTTTGGAGAAGTTTGTGATCAGATTTGGGGATGATATTCCTAAATTGTTGAATGTATATCAGGGTAAGATGTCTTCTGGATGTAAGATTTCAGTTTGGCAAGGTGCTTGGGATGGAAAACTTGTAATATTTTGACTTCCAAGTTCTTAAGCTATTGGGCATTGGGTTTGCATTATCTTGCTCTGTTTTGACATGAACATGTGATGTCCAAGACAAAAATATCAAAATATTATGCATTATCAAATATAGAGGATGAATTAGGTAAAATATTTTGATTCAAAAGCAAGACAGCATAATTTTGGATTGGGAAAAAGGAATTCACATATAGTAACAGTAAAGGCTTCGTGAATTCTACATTAGCTTTTAGTGTTCTAAATTCCCGAGCCATACACAATGTAAATTAAGGCAACGATTCTCTTTTTCCTGTCTTAATTAGCATCCTGACAACGGTTTCCCACATTTCTTATGTTAAAAGCAAACATAAACGACAGCTGATTATAGCAGATCTGAATAACCAAGAAACATAAACGATTTTATATGATCAGGCGAAAAACAAAATTTGATTTTATATGATCAGCAAAACAATCTAATAACAAGATTACCTCCTTCCAGAAAAGCTTCAAAGGATTTCACCCAGGCTTTGAAACTCCTATCTCCCATCTCTTCTAGTGGCAAAGATCCGCATCACTACACGAAAAGAATTAAGCACACAATCAAAGATACAATTTTTTGATTGAAACTGTAAAAGAGAGAAGCAACTGACAAAAATTCTCTGCACAAAATACAAATATAAATTAGTGACTTAATGCGTTAATACCTGATAAATTCTCTTATGGAAAAGTGGTTGATCTCTCTCTCTCTTTTGTAAACCAACTAAAATGCAAAAGAAAAAGAGCCAGTAGCAGACGTGAGAAGAGGCAAGAGAGGACAAAAATTTGAGGGAGCAGACGCGTGCAAGCTCCTTCCATGAAATGCAGAACAAAAAACAAATGGGAATTTTTGTTCTTTTATAAGGATGAAGTTGAAACATGCCAAAAAAACAGGGGAAGCCAACTAGCCAACAGAAACATTAACACATTCATGTTTTGTTCTGAAAATCAATTCGTCAAAGAGGACACAAAAACAAACAAAAGCAAGGAAAACAGCAAAATGAAACCTCAAACCTGCTTGTTTCTTTGGGTGAGTCTGCAGATTCTAAAACATTGCAAAGCAAAGGGTGTAAATTAATGACCGAGTGAGATAACACATGCTATTCAGTAAATATAAGAGAGAGGGTCAAAACTTTGATTTATATTTTCTTACAGCATATGTATAGGACAAACCAGAGAAACCATTTAATCTTATTCTTTGTCAGCTGGGCTGCAATAATCTGTAATCCAATTCCCCTATATAGAAAACAGAGTAACAGTAGTAGTTCACTTTTTAATGGTATGAAATGAATGAGACCACCTGTCAAATACCCTCTGTGGTAAACTGAAATCGACAGCCTTCTTTAAGACATATCCTTGAAACTTGAAAGAAACCACCTACCACTTGCAGGTTTTATTGAAGATAAACTCAACCTCTCCTGTGAAGAAGAGATTAAAGCAGGCAGCAGAGGGTTTGAACAGAGCAATTCCAAGCCCCCTTGAAAAGAAAAAAACAAATTGACCACCAGGCAGTATTTAATGAACTTGTTCCACAAGTAATGTGGTAAGTATCAATGGAGCCTATCGCCATTATACAAGTAGTTGGAGTTAAAGGAAAAATAAGTCTGGCCGTAATGTGGTAATTAAATGTGTCTCAAAGAATAATATTATCCACCACCTTATTCTGTATCATTAATTAAACCAAGCATACGTTTAACTAAGTGAATTCATTTGTTTTATTTCGACTTCATTGGAGAGTGTACTCAAATAATTGATGTGAGACTATTTAGTTGTGGTTTTAATAACCTAAAGGGTTGTTAGAATCCACCACATTTTGGAAGGGCAAGTATAAATTTACACCATAAGCAATCGTGTGATTTTCATTTGTTTTTTAGGGTTTTTAATTCCGACTTTTAATTCCCTAGGCTTTTTGCATTTTTCATTTCACTCATTCTACACGAAGTTGCTGACATGGAATTAACGAGGCCAATGCTGCGTCAGCAGTTTTGACACATCATTCTGAAAAAGATTTTTTGTTTTTTTTTTTTACATTGAAAAAAATTAAAATTCTGCAAAAAAGGAAGATAGATTAGGGGTAGTGGCCACCTCCACTGTTGAGGGATAAGCGGCATGGCCGCCACCATAGCAAATGGGGTGGTTCATGTGACCAAAATTAGCCATTTTAAATGGAATCGAAAGGAATGAGCGAAATGAAAAATGCAGAAAAGTTATCTAAAATTTATAACGGGGCTAATGCCATGTCAACAGTTTTTCCAAGTCAGTTAAAAATACCTCTTTTACTTCATTAAAGAAATTAAAATTTAAAAGAAACAAGAAGACAAATTAAGAAGGGTGGCGGATCTCGCAGCGAGAGGCGACCAATGATTCACCTCCTTTGCACGATGACCCCCTTTGTTTAGGGTACTAGTTCACGTGGCCACCACCACTATTGTAACCCTTAACAAATCGGGGTGGCTCGCGAAACCAACCCCTCTGCAGAGAGTGGTTTACGCATCCTTCTATTGGGATTTGTAATGTTGATTATCGCACATTTTTTAACAATTAGTAGAACAACTATGCCTTATTAAAAATAAAATAAAAAATGAACTATTAAAAATATACCGGACATCTTTAAAATTATCTTAACAAAATCCATTTTCGGGTTAATAATTATTTTCATCTCCCTCGTAGTCATTGTAAAGAAAAAACAAGAGTTTCAAAGCATTGATACACTACAAGAAATTTGCACATTAGCAGCCAACTTTTTAGCGGCGACACCAAAGTCGCCGCTAAAGATACCTCATTAGCAACGACATCTAGAGGTCGCCACTAATGAATGGTCTTTAACGGCGACTTTTGTGTCGTCGCTAAAAAGCTGCCGCAAATATACAATTGATCATTAGCGGCGACCAATAAGGGTTGCCGCTAATAATAAGTCAATAGCGGCGACAAAAAGTTGCCGCTATTGACCCTATACAATAAAAAAAAAATAGAAAAAAAATAATAAATCATATTCATTAGCGGCGACATTTAAAGTTGCCGCTAATGCCAGATCAATAGCGGTGGCATATAAAAGTCGCTGTTATTGACCCTACAAAATATAAAAAATTAAAAAAAAAAATCATATTCATTAGCGGCGACATCTAATGTTGCCGCTGATGTTAGATCAATAAGATATTTAACCCTTTTTTTTTTTGAACTAGTTTGTTAATTTTTGGGAAAAGTATACATATCATTCTCAAACTACCACTCAATTATCAATATACCTAAAAAAAAAAAAAAAAAACTACCAATTATTTCAATGTCCCATCTCAAACTACTAAAAAATATCAACGTCCCCCCTAAGACCAACAAAAGGACAAAATTGCCCCTAAATTTTGTTAAATAAGACAAAAATGTCCTTATAAATTAAAAAAAAAACTAAAAACTAAAAAATATAAAAATTATTATTATTTTTTTTTTAAAAAAAGCAAACGAAAAAATAACTGAAAATTATAAGAACATTTTTTTTAAAAAAAAAACAAATGAAAAAGAAAAAATAAAAACCAATTTTTTATTAAATTTATAAAGCGAATTTTATTTTATTTTATTTTATTTTTAAAAAAAACAAACGAAAAGAATAATTGAAATTTATTTTTTTAAAAAGAATAACTGAAATCTATCAATCCTATTGATCTATCATGATCGATCGGATGATCCATCGATCCTATGGATCCATCATGATCGATCGAATGATCTACCATAATTGATCGGATGATCTATCGATCATATTGATCTATCATGATTGATCATATGATCTATTGATCCTATGGATCTATCATGATCGATCGGATGATCTATTGATCCTATAGATCTATCATGATCGATCGGATGATCTATTGATCCTATAGATCTATCATGATCGATCGGATGATCTATCGATCATATTGATCTATCATGATCGATCGGATCTTCTACCATGATTGATCGAATGATTTATCGATCCTATTGATCGAATGATTTATCGATCCTATTGATCTATCATGATCGATTGGATGATCTATCGATTCTATTGATCTATCATGATCGATCAGATGATCTGATCTACCATGATTGATCGGATGATCTATTGATCCTATTGATTTATCATAATCGATCAGATGATCTATCATGATTGATCGGATGATCTATCGATCCTATGGATCTATCATGATCGATCGGATGATCTATCGATCCTATTGATCTATCATGATCAATCGGATCTTCTACCATGATTGATCGGATGATTTATCGATCCTATTGATCTATCATGATCAATCAGATCTTCTACCATGATTGATCGGATGATTTATCGATCCTATTGATCTATCATGATCGATTGGATGATCTATCGATTCTATTGATCTATCGATCCTATGGATCTATCATGATCGATCGAATGATCTATCGATCCTATTGATCTATCATGATCAATCAGATGATCTACCATAATTGATCGGATGATTTATCAATCATATTGATCTATCATGATTGATCAGATGATCTATCGATCTTATGGATCTATCATGATCGATCAGATGATCTATTGATCCTATTGATCTATCATGATCGATCGGATCTTCTACCATGATTTATCGGATGATTTATCGATCCTATTGATCTATCATGATTGATCGGATGATCTATCGTTCTTATTGATCCATCATGATCGATCGAATCTATCATGATTGATCGGATGATCTATCGATCTTATTGATCCATCATGATCAATCGAATCTATCATGATTGATCGGATGATCTATCGATCCTATTGATCTATCATGATTAATCGGATGATTTATCGATCCTATTGATCTATCATGATCGATTGGATGATCTATCGATCCTATTGATCTATCATGATCGATCGGATGATCTACCATGATTGATCGGATAATCTATTGATCCTATTGATTTATCATGATCGATCAGATGATCTATCATGATTGATCGGATGATCTATCGATCCTATGGATCTATCATGATCGATCAGATGATTTATCGATCCTATTGATCTATCATGATCAATCGAATGATCTACCATAATTGATCGGATGATTTATCGATCATATTGATCTATCATGATTGATCAGATGATCTATCGATCCTATGGATTTATCATGATCGATCGGATGATCTATCGATCCTATTGATCTATCATGATCGATCAGATGATCTACTATGATTGATCGGATGATCTATTGATCCTATTGATTTATCATGATCGATCAGATGATCTATCATGATTGATTGGATGATCTATCAATCTTATGGATTTATCATGACTGATAAGATGATCTATCATGATGGATTGGATGATCTATCGATCCTATTGATCTATCATGATCGATTGGATGATCTACCATGATTGATCGGATGATCTATTGATCATATTAATTTATCATGATCGATCAGATGATCTATCATGGCTGATCGGATGATCTATCAATCCTATGGATTTATCATGATTGATCAGATGATCTATCGATCATATGGATCTATCATGATCGATCGGATGATCTATCGATCCTATTGATTTATCATGATCAATCAGATGATCTACCATAATTGATCGGATGATTTATCGATCATATTGATCCATCATGATTGATCAGATGATCTATTAATCCTATGGATCTATCATGATCGATCGGATGATCTATCGATCTATTGATCTATCATGATCGATCGGATGATCTATCGTTCTTATTGATCTATCTTGATCGATCGAATCTATCATGATTGATCGGATGATCTATCGATCCTATTGATCTATCATGATTGATCACATGATTTATTGATCGTGATAGTGTTTGATCGACCAGACTTGACATAGTGAAGGTTCGATCGAATGTCCGATCGATCCTAGTGTAGTAGACTGATCGATTATGATAGAATAATATGATCGATAGACTATCTGATCAATCATAGTGCATTAATTAGTCCGATCAATCGTGATAGAGTGAGATCAATCATACTTGACATATATAAAACTAAATTGAAATTAAATTCTTTAGTGACGTACGGATTTAGTTAACTAATAATATAATTATATTAAATAAAAATTATTTAGTAATGTGCCAAAATTGCCAAGTTATTTTTAAAAAACAAATTAAAAAAATTAAAGAAAAATGAAAAAAAAAGAATTTTCTTTTCTTTTCTTTTCTTTTTAAAAAAAAAAAACAGAAAATTATGAAAACAATTTTTGTTTAGAAAAAACAAAACAAACGAAAAATAAAAAAGTAAAACCAGTTTTATGTTAAATTAAAAAAGGGTTAACTTCACAGAAGGGTATCGAACTATCCGCGATTCCACAGAAGGGTACTAAACTATCATTTCTCTCGAACCCGGGGTTTTAAATATCAAAATGAGTCCCATAAGGGCATTCCGTCTGTTCTCGGTGTCAAAACGTGACAGAATTGGTACCACGTGACTTCCACGTGACTTTTTTAATGCGTTTGGTCTTCTTTGCCCCTGAGAGAAATGATAGTTTAGTACCCTTCTGTGGAATCTCGGATAGTTCGATACCCTTCTGTGAAGTTAACCATTTTTTTAATTATAATATATATAAAAGTATGGTAAAAAAATTTTAAAATAGAAATTATATTTTCATTTTTGAGATATTTTCATTTTTGAGAATAAAATGTATAGCACCCGTGCAAGCCTACACACTCCAATCTACACCAGTGTTAAGGGATTTGATATCTCGTTAAATCAGACGGAATATTTATTTTTTCAACGTTAAATCTTGTTAAATGATGTAAATAACCTCAAATAAAAAAACATAAACATTAAACACTTAGAAAAACCAAAATTAGAAAAAAAAAAAAAAAACAATACAAACGTTGAATTCAATCTTTTTTTTTTTTAAATAACCAATAATAATAATAGACTGGGGGTTGGTGAACCACCCCTAGGTGTTGGGTGGCGCCAAGGTGGTAACTGGACCACCTCCGAGTGGTTCAAAGTGGTCAAACAAGCCCCCCAAGTACCTCCTATGAGCTTGGGGGTGGCCAATCCACCCACTAGGAGGTGGTTTGGCCACACCCAAGTGTGGTATTTAAAAAAAAAAAATAATAAATAAGCATAAGTTTTGTTTTTTTTATTTAGTTTTTCTTTAATTCTCAAGTTTTAATTTTTAATATAGTTTTTTAATTTTTGGTTTTGATACTCCTTTTGTTTTTTTTTTTTTCCTGTTGGAAAAGTTTTTTTTAAACTAAACTGTTTAATTTTAAGGCTATTTTTTGTAAATTTTGTTTTATAAACTTAGCGAATTTGCGTTATTTCAAGTTTTTTATAACGAGGTTGACTAATAAAATGTTGATTTTGTAAATGGTAGTTCATTACGGCTGAGTATCAAGAATGTCAGTTCGTGGTATCATGTTGAAAATGCGTGACAGTTCATTAGTGCAAAAGATAATTAAAAAAAAAAAAGGGTTAACTTCACAGAAGGGTATCGAACTATCCGAGATTCCACAGAAGGGTACTAAACTATAATTTCTCTCCGGGGCAAAGAAGACCAAACGCATTGAAAAAGTCACGTGGAAGTCACGTGGTACCAATTCCGTCACGTTTTGACACTGAGAACAGACGGAATGCCCTTATGGGACTCATTTTGATATTTAAAACCCCGGGTTCGAGAGAAATGATAGTTTAGTACCCTTCTGTGGAATCGCGGATAGTTCGATACCCTTCTGTGAAGTTAACCCATTAAAAAAAGGAAAAAAAATTAAAAAAAAAAAACGAAAAAAAACCTGTAAATTAAGAAAAAAAAAAACAATTATATATATATATATATATAAATATAATTAAGCATTTAAGGCTTAAGCGTTTTGCAGGGGGTGGGGTGTGCATATATATATATATAATTAAACATTTAAGGTTTAAGCCTTTTGCAGGGGGGGTGGGGTGTGCTGCGTGCACATATATATATATAATTAAGCATTTAAGGCTTAAGCCTTTTGCAGGGGGGTGGGGTGTCCATGTGGGACACGAACAGCCCTCTTTTTTTTTTTTTTTTTTTTTTAAAAAAATCTGCTTATATATTATGTATTTGCACGTTCTTCTTCTTCCTGCTTCGTTCTTTACTTCTTTTCCTTCATATTTTTTTTTTTTCCTTTTCTAAGAGGTCGAGAGAGGGAGATCATAGCTTTACTTCTTTAATTTCCTTCATATTTTTTTTTTTCCTTTTTTGAGAGGCCAGGAGAGGGAGATCAGAGAGGGAGAGGGAGACATTTCTGGTGGGTCGGCTGCCGCTGGGAGGACGCTGACGCCGGCGATGTCGGAGAGGGATTTTTTCGACGTTTTCCTGGAGTCCAAACAACGGGGATCCGATTTTTGGATAAGTTTCTTCTCAGATTTTGAATTTCAGTTGATGGGTACCGAATTTTTGGGTAGAAAATCTTTGGGAAAGCCGTATAGGAATGGGAAAATTTCCAGGGTTCTTGAGGGTTTTCCAGTGAAATTTTTTTGGGGGTTATTTGGGGAGAGGACCTAATGATGGAGAGTTTGATTTTTGAGTTTAATTTTTTTCCCTAGCAGGATGAGTTTAATTCATGATGGAGAAGAAACTAGGGAGGATGAGTAAAATTTTGGTTTAAAGGTTTTTGTTTTCTGAACAATGTGACCTGGAGCGTGATTTCCAGCCAGCGACTGATTTCCGGCGAGTAATGTGACTGTCGTCAGCGTCTCTCCGACGATTTGTAGCTCTTTTTTTTTTGATATATATATTTAAAAATAAAATATTATTAGCGGCTACTTAATAATGATTTTTTTAATTTTTTAAAATATCAATATGTCGCCGCTATTGGTCAAACAATAGCAGCGACCCGTGATTTTGGTTATAAGGTATTTTGCGGCGGAGAAATAATATTTTAGCAGCGACAAAAGTTGCCACTGTTGAGTTATCAATAATGGCGACACAGTGGGTCGCCGCTATTGGTCAAACAATAGCGGCGATCCATGATTTTGATTATAAGCTATTTTGCGGTAGAGAAAAAATGTTTTAGCGGCCACAAAAGTTGCCTCTGTTGAGTTATCAATAGCGACGACACACTGTGTTGCCGCTATTGATCATTAGCGTTGGAGTGTTTGCAGCGACCACATCAGCAGCGGCATGTTGCCGCTATTGAGCAATAGCGACGATAAAAAGACTTTTAGCGGCGACTTTTTGCCGCCACTAATAGTCATTTTTTTTGTAGTGATATTAAGTGTTTCACAATTTTTTTTTTATCCCTACACGATTTATTGGAAAATAGCAATAAGAGTCTCACACACATGCATGGTGTTTAATTCTCACAAAAAGAAAAGAGTATAACATGATCCCTACTCTCTACAACGGGAATCCTTATCATCTTTAAAAATTAATAACATGATTTTATTTTATTTAAATATGTTAATAACATAATTCTAAAAATTAATAATTTATTAAGAAAAATAATCAAGAAATTACAAATCTCAAGCCGTTGTGTGATAGAAAAAAAGGAGAGATTATTATGTAACATGTAACAGTGAATAAGGAATGATAAGCTTCTTCTTTTTTTTTTTTTTCCAAAATAAAAAATAAAAAATAGATAATACAAGTAGATGTTATTTGTTGGTCGGTAAACAAGTTTTATCCCCAAGACTTTACCGATCATAAAAAGAACAATTGAAAATAGAACTTTATCATTATGAGCATAAGGTAGTTAAACATTCAGACTTTTAAGGATTATCAAATATTTTTGAATTGTGTTAGTGGTTGGTAAGCACCAGAAGATCAACTATATACCAACTTGTTTATCAAGAGTTGTTGTACTTGTGCTTACTCTTTCCGTTTTGACCGCAACTACAGAACAAACATTTTCAATTATGAATATTGTTAAAGCTATGTTTCGCAACAAAATTGATCAAGATGAGTCTTTATCTAATTCTTTTACATCGTACATCAAAAGAGAAATTGTTGCAAAGTTTAGTACATATTTAATCATAGATGATTTTCGGGATTTAAAAGAATGATGGGTTTCATTTTGATAGGCGATGGAATTGAAAATTAAAACATACTAAGAAACAAATATTTGGAGTCTTTTCTTTTGCTTATATTTTCTTAAAATTAAATGTATACTAATTTTATTTTTTATATATATTAATTTTATTTTCAATCTTTATATATTTCTCTTTCGTGCTTTAGCCTTGTCCATAAGAATTCTTCATTCCATCAGTAATCATAATCCTTATAATTAACTATAAGATTACACACAAAAATACTATGAGAATCTAGAATCTAGGGTATTATTTTGAAGAGCTACTTGATTGCTTTCAAGACATGCATGCATATATACCAAAATCTTTAATTAGATCAATTTCGAAGGTGGCTGAATCTGCCAGAAAACTCTGATGTAGTTCTTGTAATGAAAGCCACTATTTGTACAAAACAACACTGCACACACAAATATAATTCTGATTTAAATCGGAACAAAAATTGAAATAGAGCTAGGAAGAATGCTACACTCTACTTTAGGTAAGCATTTTGGAATCCAGAAGCATGGCCGACTGATCTTCCAAGGTCAACAAGCTGAAATCAACCCGATCTCCACTTTCTTGTGATTAGACAATATAATCTTTGTGATTAGACATTATAATCGTTGTGATCACGTTCAACAGTACTATAATAATTTTGTCTTACACCAGGTCTCTTTAGCATTTTTATTTTTTTATTATTATCTACTGTTAAAATCTTGAAAGAAATAATACTTTCAAAAGATAAATAACATTTATTTCCATACGATAGGCTCTAACAAACACAGATAAGAGAATGCTTACCTAAATGGCACCCTCTTTCTATGGTCAGTGTTTAGAGAGACTATAGTGACTAAATACTGTATGAGTAGTTGAGGGTATACTGGCAATGTGTTTTGTGTGTTTTGTCATGCTTGTCATGAAAGTCAGGAGCATCTTTTTTTCCAGTGCGGATTTAGTTTGAGGATAAGGAGGACATTGATGTCTGCGTGCCTCTTCACTGACATTCCTTCTGAATGGGAGAATGTTATGACTTGGAGCATTGCTACACTCAGGGGGAAAAGTTTACATGCTAGTCTTGGTAAACTTTGTTGAGGAATGCTAGATCATCTCATTGTGTTCTCCTAGAATGACATAGATGTAATTTTTTAATTACAACTATGCATTGTATGAGAACACTAGGAGATGTTCTAGCATTTCTCAACTTTGTTTAGGTGCATGCATTTATCATCTCTGGCAACAAAGAAATGCTTTGGTGCACATCAGCAATTTGAAAACTGAGGAGACTATGGTTGAATAGATTACATGGGAAGTTCATATTCGAATCCTTGTTAAGGGTTCTTTTAAGAAGCTAGATAAATGTATAGAGCTTGTAATTAGTTGGAATTTACAGAAGTTGTTGGTATAGGTTTGTTGCTTTCCTGTAGTAATGACTGTATAGGTCGTTCTGAATAGTGTCCTCTGCTTGAGGTTTTTGGGCTAGTGTTTACTAGCGTGTGTAGTTGGTTGAGCTTTTATAAATTTTTTGATTCAAAAAAAAAAAAAATTATTCTGTACGTAGATGATCGAGTAGATTTTTCATTTGCTCCTTTGTTTGTTTACGTCTGCAAAATATTTTAGGCTTTGTGCATGTCATGGTAAGCCGCAGGTACACAATTCATCGAAGAGATCGATCGAAGATAATTGTCGGGTCATATCTCTAATAAGACAGTGGGGACCAGACACGATTTGTTAGCTAGTATTAATTGTGCTGATCAGCGACGTCTAGGGCCGGCTCAAGTACTGATCGATCGATCTTAGAGCATTTGTAGTGAACTCCTCTCTTCAGCGAAATCACCAAAATCAGCCGAGTTTGCTCAAAAACACGCCCGCATCAAGCTCTCTACTGCTACAGTAAATCAGACGATTGTCAGAAGGCCTCGTCTCTTCAGAGGAGTCGATTTCGCTCGTCTCTTATTATTTTTCTATTTTCGCGGGTTCGAAGAAGCCAACTGCCTTCGTCTCTTTCCTGTCCCTCTTCCTTGTTCCTCTTTTGTGTTCGGCGCCGGAGGTCTGTGGAGGAAGTCAAGGTTGGTGGTTTGGGTTGTGAAGTAAAGCCGGTTCGGCCGGATCTAGAAGCAGAGCAGAAACCAGTTGGAATTTTGAGGGGGTTTGGTGGTTTGGGTGGATCTAGAACCAGAGGAAGTCCATAGTCGGCCGATCTTTCATTTCTGCGGGTAGGCGAAGGTCGAGAAGTTGCTGGCCGTCGAGGAAAAGCCGGCCGTCGAAGGATCCAGTCGTCGTGGAAAGCCGATTCCGGTGGATCTAGGAGCAGAGAAGGTCCACAGTTCGTCGATCTTTCATTTTCGAGAGGAAACGCCGGCCGTTGAGCCTTCGCCGGTCGTCAAAGCTTGGGTCCGGTGGAAGTCTTTGCTGGGTCCGGTGGAAGTCGGGATTCTTGAAGGTCCGGTGGTTTGTTTTTTATTTTTTGGAACGTTTTTGCTCAGTTGGTTGAGAGATTAATAAAAAATAGTATTTATTTTGAAGTAGAGAAAATTTGAGGAGTTTGATATTTTGAGCTTTTGAAAATTAGGTAGCTAAAATAACAAAAGTGAAATTTTCCGTCAAAATCTGCTGAAATTTTGATGAGTTCGCTGCAAATGCTCTTAGGTGGATATATTCATGAAACAGTGGCCCGAGGTTCACCAGACTCAAGTACGTTTATCTATAAGACTATATCATTGTATCTACAAAGTACGTTTATCTATAAGACTATATCATTGTATCTACAAAGTACATCAGTTTCCACCTCTACTTTTAAACCGTTCTCGAGCTTTCTCCGTTTCTTTTTAAGATTTTTTTTCTGAAACTTATTCCGTAATTAGTGATTAGTGAATTAAGATGATATGATGACCAGACCCAGCAATAAATATAGATCATGTTAATTACCCACAAAACAGGGCATTAAATTAAGATGGTGACAACTGACAAGTTGCCGATTTTTCGTTTTCATGATAATTAATTGGATCGATCAAATGGGATGAGCAATTAAATGTTTAATCTTAAAGATAGAAGATGATTGGCTGTCCATCTAATCCATACTTTGGAGTTAAGCTTTGTTTTGGAGTTGTTCATCAAACTTAGACCTTAAGAAAAGCACACCACACCACTCTGACCTTTTTAATTACTTGACCAATCCAATCAGAGAGTCCTTAATTAACCATTACCAACCACTCGGACAGACGCCGTCGTAAACCAACCAATCAGAGAACGCACTCCTTAATTAATTAGACAAACAAGGGTGGTCTCAATCTTATGTAAGCTTACATAAACATGATATATTATTTATATTGGCCACAACTCGTATAATCAATAGCTACGTTAAATTTGACCTAAAATAATATTTTTTTATTTTCGCTAAATCAACTCAATCTTTCTTTTAAGATTCTGTTAATTAGACCATGATTTATTGTCAACGGTCTTGAATGCAACTCGATCCATCTCTTTTGCAAATCAATTATTGACAGAAGAGGAATGCTAGAGCATCTTCTGGTGTTCTCCTAGTGTTCTCCTGGGATGATATAAATGTAATTTTTTTGATTCAAAATTGTATTTATGCTATCCAAAAAGACATAGATGTAATTTTTTAATTACATCTATGTCATGCCAGGAGAACACCAGAAGATGCTCTAGCATTTCTCATTGACAAAAATTATTTCTCTGATTTTTAGAGGCACGTAAGGCAAATAATTGTAAGAAACGAGTTAATTAATTAATAGCATCCTTAATTATAGGTTGGATCTTCCGGAATTGCCGTCTTAAAGGAGGGGATTTGATTTTCTGTGTCTAATTTCCAGCAAATGGCAGAACACAAGGTGGGAGAAAGAATGAGAAAAAAAATAAAAAAAAAATAAAAATTGATCTTTATGCAGACCGAGATTCTGATGTGGAGAATCCATTGGACAGGAAACGCCAGACGTTCAGGTGTTCTTGTATGAAGTCTTTCGGCGTGGACCGCCATATCTGGATAGAAGAATTGGTTTTCCCTTAACAAAATATATGTTTCTGTACAGCTGATAGTAACGACTAAAACGCTATCGCCGACCCTTGGCCGGGGAGTTGGGCCCAGGGCACACCGTAGTGTTATTAAGTATGTTGGAAAGTTGGTAAGATTGCCACAAGGGAAAATTGATGTCGGCCGGGCGTTGCATTAATGTGTTGCTAGATATGTTTGGAACACTCGAGAGGTGAAAAATCTTCTCCTTCCCAAAACCTTAACTCCTTCACTTCGATTACAACTACCAAAATGCTCCCGAAAATCAAGCATGTTGTCTCTCTACACAATTCGATCATATATATATATATATATATATATATATAAAATCTGTTTTCCAATAGATGAAAGTTTATGAATAACACATATTCTAATAAAGAGTAATGTTATTCTTCACATTCATTTTATATCAGTTGATGTGACTTTTCACTCAAAAAAGAAAAATAAAAAAAAAAGTCATTTAAAATGTTAGTCAGTGTGAAATGGGTGTGGAGAGTATCATGATCATTACTCGTTAATAAAACAATCAATGTTTCTAAGATGAGTAATGTTAACATTTACACCCATTTCATATCAACTGACGTGGCCTATTTTAAGTAGCTTTACATGTCAGCCACTTTTAAAAAAAAAACAATTTAAAACACGTCATATCAGCTAATATGAAATGGGTGTGAAGAATAACATTACTCTTTTAAGATATCCTTACTAGGCTGATGTGGCGGTGTCCATCATCCCTTGGATTGGCCTCTGTTAAGAAGGGAAAGAAAAAAAATTCAAGGGATAATAGGTATCGACACATTAGCCCGGCTGAAGAAATGAGAGTGTGATGAGGGTTGAATATTTAGAATTACAATCCAAAACATGCTTTTAAATTTTACAATTTTTTTTTTTTTCCCTAAGATGGATGTTGTAAAAATAATAATAAGACAAAAGTAAGGAAAATTATACCCATAAGGATAATACAATGAATAAATTTAAAATAAAACTGACTTGTCAAATCTAAAGAAAATTCAAAATTGTTGAATTTGTTTTGGGGACATACTTTGAATCTTTCCCTTTCGAGAGGCAGAAAAAGTAGTTACCACTATCTTTCTTAGAAATAATGGGTTAGGATAAATTCATCAATGTTATATTTCAACATGTTTGAGCTTTTTCTTTTGCGTTGTATTAAAAGTCCAAGACTTGAAAACAAGCTCATCTAGTCATCTTTCACTGTTTTTAAAGATTACGATATTTTTAAATTATTTGTCTAAATTTAAAGAGTAGATAATTGTGAGAGATCACTTATAAGATTTACCTGACAAAATAAAAATTGAGCTACCCAACCACTTATCCGGTTAAGTGAGTCCCATAAGTGGTCTCTCATAATCACCTGCCCGAATTCTCTCAAATTTGGACAAATAATTTGAGATGATTTTGATCCGTTTTTAATGAGTTTGGGGAATGTCCTTGTGCAATTGATCATAACCACTAGTTGGAATTTTTTTTTTCTCCCTAAAATCGAAAAGGGGTGAAGATGGTCATTCTTACTTTTGATCTGAATGAAAGAAAAAATGGATAGACTACTAGTTGGATTAAAAAAAGCATTATTGCTTATTAATAACCGATAACATTTTAAGAGCAAGATTATCGTAAAACTCCAATAGTCGATCTTATATCTAATTTATTAAAATGACACTTATTTTTAAAGCATTTGATTCTCACCCATCTTTAATAAGGTTAACAAAGCATGTCATGTAATTTTCACATCAATTACGTAATCTAAGAACATGCGCCAATTTAATATATGGAGTTGAAAGAATATTTTTCATTGGAGGAAAATTTTATCCAAATAAAGCTTGAAAAATGTTAAACATATAACCATTTTACAAATTTTATTTTATTTTATTTATTTTTTAACTTTTAACAAGCGTATCATATGGTATTTACTACTTAATTGCATGGACGGGCGTTACTCATTAACCTTTGCACTTTGCAGGATGATGCGACATATGTGTGTTGTATTGTGTGTGTACCACTCGATCCGTCGCTCCCCATGACTATTTTATCTGATAATAAAGAGCGTGATAAGCATTTGGTCCGAATAAATCCAAAAATATTGCCTAGAGCTCCTAATCTATGTCGGTAAAAAGTAAAAAGTAAAAAGTAAAAAGCTAAAAGAGCTTCGCTAATAGCATTTACAATAGACTGTTTACATTTTTTTTTTCTTTTCTAAAAAAATAAAAGTGTAACTCTAAAAAATTATTAGGCTAATAATCACTTTTTTAAACTTTTTAAATATTTCTCTATTTTAATTAAATATTACTTTTATAAGTGAAATTAACTACAAAATTTGATTTTTCAGTCCTACTATAACTTTAATTCAAACCCTAGTTGTGCATATGCGGAAGCAGTATTAAAAAAAATTAACTTTTGCTTTCATAAGGAGAAAATAATATTAAAAAAGGATAATTTTTGCCTTGTGGACTCTTTGTATTTAAAGAGAGGTTCTGACCAATATTAAATATAAAATTGGCTAAAAGTTTATTATATGATTTTTTTTTGTCAAATTTTAGAGTAAAATTAAATTTGAAGAGCTCATGAAAGGTCTGTTTGGATTTACGATTTTAAAAAGTGTATTATGAAAAAAGTAATTTTTAAAAACGCAGTTAAACGTTTGATAAAATCGCAGTTTGGCCTTTAAAATTGTAAATTAGCCTTTAAAACTTTCTGCTTTTTAATAAAGAACCACGTTGCCTACGATTTGAAAAAACAATTTTTTATGATTTTAAATTAAATTTTTTAAAAACACAATTCTCAAATAATTTATTTTTTACAATTTAATTTAAAAAAATACTTCTTACGTAAGAAATTGCAATCTTAAACGAATCAAAAAAGAATATTATAATATTATCTCAATGAAGTAAAATTACGCAAAGTCAGCCGACAGAGCTGTAATAAGAGCCTAAACGGGAGGAGACAAAGCATAGATGACGGAATATATATAAACCTGTTCCCCTCGCTCCTGACACCAATCCAAAAGTAGGCCGTACACGTGGCCGAATAGAAAAAGCGCCATATACGTGGCTATGCCTTGTAGTGCCAACGCACGAGCAGCCTTAGCCCAAAAAAGTAAAGCCTAAAGCAAATCGGATACCGAGGGTCCGAATCTAAGCCGCTGTTTGGCTCTTATGGTATGCGCTCACCGAGTCACCGATTCGCTTGTTTATTCAATAAAAACGATCGGAGCATCATCCCACGTTCTTCACAGGCGCGTGAACGACAGTATAGCTCCAGACTCCAGTCTTAACACACTGTTTGGGAGAGCAGGAAGAAGAGGAAAATAAGGAAGAAATTTGTGGCCGGTTCACACTCATGGGGTTGGGAGCAATTATTCATATTGCGGCTATAACAATTTTGGTGAATCGAGATCCCGGACAATTCTCCTCTTCCGATTGAATTATATGCAATTGTGAGAGGTCCAATGAAAAGTACAATCAAACCCTCAAATAATTGAAATGTCATAGGCAAACCCTTTCTCCAGTTTGATTTGTATGAGAGTGTTAATTAATCAATTTTGACAAACATGACATATATATATATATATATATATATATATATATATATATATATATAACATGTGAATAATTGTATGGGTGACATAGCCTTAGGTGGTATGTGTGATGTGGTTGCAGATGTTGTAAATAATTACATCGATGTCAAGTTTTTATTAACTGCATTCACGTAATCATTGCGGTTATTATTTGCTATCTATATATTAAGCAATGAATCTTATTTGTGTCTCTATTAAGGCATATTTTAACGATTTTGAAAATAATTGAGACTGATTTTTAATGTTTTGGACTTATTTTAATTTTTTTTGAAAACATATTAATTTCATATTACTTTTGTCTTTTTGTCAAAGTGTTATACGAGAAAGCAACACAGCCAACCAAACCAACAAAAATTATAACCGATTCCATATCCAAAACGATGTCGTTTTGGTACTAAACACCAACACGACTTCTTTTTGGTGAATTTATTAAATATAATATATAAATATATATTTTATGTAAAGGATATGCGGATATGGTTGTTAATCGCGTCCGCATACCTTAAAATCGCTATTCGTATCTGCCTGTGGTTTCAGAGAATATCGAATAGGTGCAGATAGCGAATACAGGTGGTTAATATACACCCCTAAGGCCATCTCCAGCAGGAGAGCTACTTTAACCAATAAGTTAAATTTGGCTATTTTTTTTTTTTCTCTTTTTCTTCCTCCAGCAAAAAGTTAGAAAATTCTAACTTTTTTGCTAACTTCATGAATAGTAAATAGCCACTAGTGGCTATTCACTGTTCACATATCTACTATTTTTTTTTTTTTTCCCTCTTCCCTCTCTCTCTCTCACTCCTCTCTCTCCCTCTCTCTCGCCCACCGGAGAAGACGAGGTCCGACGCCGACTCCGCTCCTCTGAATAGGCACCGGTCTCCTCTCTTTGTGCCGACGCCGAGATCTGACCGATCCTCCCAAAGCTCCGGCGTCGAACGAGGCCGTCCTTGACGATCTAGATGCCGACGCCGTCTTCGTGCCCCTGCCCACTGACCTCCACGTACGCTGGGCCATTCTCGTCGCCCAGAAGAAGCAACGCCTGCTGCTCGAGAAGCCACCATCGATTGCACCGGTTCTGGGTCTTGGGTGTGGGTGGGCAAGTGGAGGTAGAAGTTGAGGGATTTAAGGAAGGCCAGTAAGCACGCCGTTGCCTTCCTCCCCACACCAAAATCCACGCCTCCATCGATTACGCCGTCACCGTCGGATCCGATCTCTGCATAGTCACTGCCGGAGATGGGTTGGGGTTGGGGGTTAGGGAGAGCGGAGAGTGAGAGGGAGAAGTGGAAAAAAATAAAGAAAAAGATTAAAAAACAATATTTTAAGAAAATGAAGAGTGGAATAGAGATTATTGTTAGAGTGTTTTTAAGATAGCCAGTGGTTAAAGTAGAGATTTGTACTTTTTGAGTAGTTATTTTAACTCCAACTGCTGGAGATGACCTAACATAGCCTTGACAATAAAAGAAATGCTTAAAACTCAAAATTTTTAAATTTTTAAAAAATGTGATATTTACATATGAATATCATCAATTTTCTTTGCTCAGACATACGGGGAAGTGGCCCATTAGTCAATAAGAATTAATATGACATATCATCAATTTTTGTTAAAAGTAATGCTACACATCATCCTCTTGTCTTCCTTTTATCCTTTCAAAATTGATGTGGCTCTTAAAATCACCATTGTATCAAAATTCAAGAGTGATATATCAAAAAATTCAATGGTAATTTTAAGAGTCACATCAATTTTGGGGGGACAAAAAGAGGACAAGTGGATGATATGTAGCATTACTCTTTTGTTAATGATCAAATTGTTAGAGTTCTACGTGTATTTGAAATTCTACGTCGAGAAATAATAACAAAAATTAGTTGTTAGTATAATATTGTTGGACCAAACAGATAAACTTATGCTTTTGGGTTGAATTAAAGCAGTGTCTTGACAACAATTCCTTTCCTTCTTCCAATTTAAATCAAACTAGTTTTTATTAAAAAAAAAAAAAATACAAATTACTCAAAAAAAGAAAAAAAAGAATATATATATATATATATATGCATGCTAATTCTCTTTTGCTATAGTTATATTCATATTAGATCATTCACATTCATTCACATTGAACTCTTCAATTTTTTTTCTAAATCTAATCCTAAAAATCTCTTTAGTTGATTTAACTAGCAACTTTTCAAAATTATTAAACAACAAACTTTCTAATATTTCTCTATTTTAACTAAATATTTTATTTTGTTGATGAACCAATTTTTAAACTCTTTGCATTAAAAATTTACTTTAGTTGAGATGAAAGGAAAAGTATGGAAGAGAAGAATAATAAAAAATATTTAACTTTCACTTTTGGACTTAGATTAATTAGAGGGCACTATGACAAGAGTTAAATTTCAATTTAACATTTTGTAGAGAGATTGTTAAATAGTATATTTTGTGAGTTTTGTTAAAATTTTAGAGAAAAACTAGAAGTAAAGAGTACATTATAGATGCTCTTAATAGAATCTGTTGACACTGGAATGCAACAAACTACATGTGGTTAAGAGCACTATAAGCGTTTCCCTTAACATTTTCTTCAATTTAGTGAATTAAATTACTTTTTGTTTTCCTAATTAAATGCCCCATTCACAATAGCTTAACTTATCATTTCCATATACCATTTAAATATTATTTAAATTAAATACTAGAAGAAACAGTGATAAAAGATAAATCATTTAAATATTGATTTTCTTTCCCATAGGTTGAGTTTAGATCAGATGGCTCTCATGGCTTTGGTGGCGCAGAAGATTTGGTTTAGAAAGAATGCTTTTGTATTTGAAGAGAAGTTTGCTCACTCAAAAATCATTTTTGAGGAGGCAACCACGGCTTGTGTGGAGTTTCATCAATGTAATTCCCATCCAGTCTCTCAGGCCAGTCCAGCAAGGGGTGTGCATGGGCCTAGTCATCCTTGGCAACCTCCTCCTAGGGCTCGGGCTGTATTGGGTTTGGGTGTGTAGCTCGTGACCACTTCGAGAATTTTTGGAGGCTAAAGTTTCTTTTCAATAGACCTTGGTGGAGCCTAAGATGGCGGAGGCAACGTCGACGCACCATGCAATACTTTTTGCCAAAGGGATTGGTTTTTCCGACGTGCTTTTTGAGGGAGATGCTCTTTAGGTTATACAAGCCCTATCGGCCGCCCCTCCTCATCTACACCATATTGGCCACTTTGTTGAGAGCATACATCAAGAGTTGAATTTTTTCCACTCCTTTTCTTTTGCTCACTGTCGTAGTGATGCTATTGGGGTGGCTCATTCTCTTGCTCAAGAGGCTGTTTCTCATTGTTTGGATGCCATGTGGCTTGAGCATCCTCCTAGCTTGATTTGTAATCAACTTTTTAGGAAACTTTGTAATCCTTAGACCTTACTCTATCAAGGTCATTTTCTGCCGATTCTTGGCATTAATACAGAAGATCTTTGTTTCAATAATAATAAAAAGGAATGAGAGAGTAAAAATATATATTTTTTATATTAAAATAATGTTAAAGGAACCACTTTTGCTTCCGTGAATGTAAGAAACAACTTTTAGTTTCTTTGATGTTTTCCTAATTTAAAAATAATAAGAGAATTTCAGTCAATGAGTTTTTTAGGAGTTCTTTTTGCATGTAAAAAATATAATGAGATTTAGAAAAACTGTTGCTAGTGCTCAATTCCAAATATATGATAACTTTTTTTAATTAATTGTTTAAAAATAAGTTTTAAAAATAAATAGCATTAACATCTGTAATATAAAATAAATGGAAAAGTATACAAAACCCTCTCAAACTACCACCTCATTGTCAATGTACCCTCCAAACTACTAATTGTGTCAATATCCCCCCTTAAACTACTAAAAAATGGTAATTTTTCCCTAATGACAAAAATA